>VAHH01000230.1:0-42868 GCA_013357305.1 Radopholus similis
ATTTGTCTCTTTTTATTAAATTGACATGAAATATGGGTATTGGGAAATGGCGAGCAATTGACCCCCGCGAGCAAATGGCGGCGAGGAATTGGCGGCGAGCAATTGTCCCATACCCTATTAAGTATGAAGAAGATCAGTGCCGAGGATTTATTTGCTTGGACAGATATGTTACGACATTTGACGGAATTTCATTTCGCGGGTGGCGAAAAAAAATTATGCCTTTTAGTATTAATATTTTGACGATTTTAATAAATCCGGGTTTTCTTCTTATTATTATTTATTAATTATGATTTATGAATTATGATATAACCCTAATCAGTAATCAGTAATATGTAACTTATCAATAATTATCATCAATTCATTAAGCGGCAACATTGGAGGAACTGAGGAATAGTAAAATTTAAAATATTTTTCGCTGAAAATTTCATTTACTACCGAAAAATTTTATCAAAAGAGAAAATAGCATGTGAAAATAAATACTAAATCAATATGTAGCATAATATTTTTTGGCGAATACATTCACGCATTTTAGACACTAAAAATTTCAATTAAATACTAGAATTAGGCCGATATGGTCATTCTGGGCCAGTTATGATTATTGATTATTATGACATGTGCCTATCTGACGTCAGATGGTGGGGCTAGTTCACCAAAAGTGAGTTCTTCCTTCACGCCAGTTTGACCGTTCCACGCCTACCCACATCCTGTTTCCAATTCCTCTGTTCTGTCTCTTACATTCTCCTCTTTGCCCCTCTTCCCTAGTTCAAACTTCAAAGTCAATCGTTGTGAAGGTTTCTATCAATGTTTTTGAAATTAATGTGAAAGAAGCATAGCGCCTAGTTTAATTTAAAACCATTCTTTTTGCCGCCCAAAATAAACACTGAGATACTCATTATACCTTATATGGATATGCTAGGACCGATCTGATCAATGCTCCATCGATCGGTTCCCCGTCTTCGGCCCCGGCCCCCATTCCCCGATTCCCATTCTCCGTTTCAAATTCGCGTCCCCCTTTTCCCTTTATGAGCTTCCATCCCCGACTCCCCGTGTGTGGCGCCCATTCGTCGGCGGCCATCCTTTGAGCATCCACTTCCAGTCGTTTTTGCGCCGAATTCGTCCCCCGGGGCAGTCGCTCGTCCGGCGGCCTCTCTTTGTGGCGTCTGGGAGGTGAGGTGCCGCCGAAATGTGCGAAAATGAATTTGGAGTGGGAGTGCGCAGGGTTCCCGGGTGCGGGAAGAAGGAAAGAAGAAGGGACCGCAGCGGCAGATTCTGGTGCCGTCAGCCACTCCCGATCAACCCCGGCTCATGTCTCTTCCCTCCCTCAAAAGTTCAAACCCCTCCCCTCGCCCCTGTGCGTGATTTATGCACTTGTCGGCCCCTTCCCTTTGATCCCCTGCCCACCACTCGCTTCCCCTCCCCACACGAGAATTTATTTCGCTCCTCCCTCCCCCTCTGCCGCTTCCCCGGCCAATTGATCCGTCGATCCCCCACTCCGCTTCCTCATCCCGACACCTCTGCTCGCCGTCCCAACCGCGCAATGCCCGTGTTCCCCCAATCTCTGTTTTGCCTTTCGGCCAGTCCCAAGGCCACTCCATGTCTCCTCTTCTGATTTACGACTCCCAAATTTGCATTCTCCGTCCCCTTCCGGCACTCGTTTGTCCCTTCCGCCGATCCCATGTTCCGCTTCTCCCACGGGACCCAATTTCTGGTACCGTAGATGGGGTGTCGCATCGATTCGCAAACAAAGTGTCGTCGTCGATCCGGCGCCGTCTCCCCGCCATTGTTTGTCCCATCTCCCTTTCCCCGCGACGCGTCCATTCCGCTTGGGCGCTTCTCCACACGAACCGTGCAAAAAGGAGAGCAGCATCGAGCGCCGGGCGGCAGACGATCTCACTCACATTTGCAGCCCCTTTTCGAATGAAGGGAGGGAAGGACCTGGGGGAGGGGGGTGGCGGCAGCGGAGACTGGAGCAGACGGCCTTGTTCTTCCCACTCACTCAAACGAGTGCCGAGCAGAGGGCGGCGCAATCGGCTGCCATTGATCGCCCATTATTGGCCTGTTTGCGGCCAATTTCCTCTCCCCATGTGCATGCTTTATTGGCCAATTCCCACTCATTCGCTGCCGGGCGCCATCATAATCGTGTGTCCCATTATTTGGCGATACTGTAGGAGCAGACATTCCCCTGAGGAGGGAGGCAGGGATCGCTGAATGGGGGCAAACAGCGGAAACGGACGGACGCAGCCATGTTTGTTTCCCATTTCACGAAATTCGCCAAACACAAAGATCAGCTTTGGAAATCCGAAGGAGTTGGGGGGATTGGACGCGACCCATGGATTGGGGAGGGGGAACCGGCACCTCCATCGACTGAGTCCAGTCCCCACCGCCCACCGCCCACCCACTCCCTCCCCCGGTTCCCCGCGTTCGTCCTTCCCCTCCTTCCTTCGTTGCCTCTCCGATTCCTCCTTTCTCCGCAGCTGGCACGCCAATCACTCGTCCCATTAAATTTTATTGCACGGCGCCGCGCAGAAAACGCAATTAGCATAATTCGTTTGCCGTTGCCTCTGCGGAATGGGAGAGAGAGCATGGATTGGGCGGAGGTGGGGAACACACGGTAGTGGGCCAGCGAAGCAACAGGGCACCGGAATGCCAACACGGGGGGTCAAACATGGCGCAGAGGCAGAGGCAAACATTTCGCCCTTTCTCCGCTTCTTCGGGAATTGTTGTGTCTCCTCGGCGGTGTGTCCTTCGCCCGAGCTCTCTTCCTTTGTCCCTCCGCCCAAAACCCATAAAACCGGCATAAACCCCATTCCCTGTCTGTGCCCTGCCGAATCGGCTCCCTCTCTCCGCAAACAACCCTCCCCCTGCTCCACCCATTCCTGTGGTCCCCTTTCCCGAGCAATTCCCAACAAATCGCTCCCCTTTCCCGATGGGATGGCCAGATTTGCAGCCGCATATTGCCACGGGTGTTTTTCGCTTTGGGCCGATTCAAACCGGCGCACAGAAGCGGCGGCTCTTCGCTTCTTTTGAGCCCTTTGCCTCGCCGCTCGTTACCTTTGAAGTCGGCCGCCAATTTTTTGCTCAGTCCATTCAGCCGGTTTCGCCGCCCGCTGCAGCCGACATTATTGGGAAGAAGCGAAGTGAGGCGGGCGGAGGAGACTACGGTAAGGGGAGGGGCCGCGGAGGGAGAAGCACTGGCTGCCTCTGCCGCAGCCCTTATGCATCCACATTTCATATTCCCTCCCGCAGCCCATTCCCGTCTCTCCCCTCCCGTCCCACCAATGCACTCCGCCAACGGCAGCCTGGACGACTCGGCGGCAGTCTCTTCCCTGTACGCGCCCCCAATGTTCCACCCCTCGGGGGGTCCGGTGAACCCGCTGCAGCAGATGGAGCAGCGCATCGAGCAGATTAGCAACTCCCCGCCGGACCAAGGTTGGCGGGAAGGGGCCAATTTGGGCGGGAATGGGACTGGGCGTGTGCTGATTTATGTGCCTTCCCTGGTGGGGATGTGTTGCGGTCGCCCAGGAAAATGGAAGGGGCAATTGGGCAATTTGGCGGGGGGAATTGGGCGACGGGCAATAGATATGCCGTCCGCCGCTGGTCCTCCCCAATTCGCCAAGGGCCATTAAAGTGTCGCCGTTTGACGGCGAGGCGAGTTCAACAGCCAGCCGCAATCCCATCAGTCGGGCGTTCCTTTGCCCCCGCCCTCCGCCAATTCCGCGCATCCCCAAAATGGGCGATTGACTGGGGCGGATTCATTCGGTCCCCCAACCCCCAACTCCTGTCCCCTTTCGGCCTTCCCATCCCGTTTCCCTCACTTATTCCTTCTGTCCCCAATCCTGAGCACACCTCCTCCTCCAATTCTGTGCCTGCTATGGCCCAGCTAAAGTTGTTGCACTGGCTTTCAGCGCTCTCCGGCAGCAACGGCGGCCATCAAGCCAACTTCGGAGTGCCGTTGAGCTATGTGCCCTGCCCGCAGATGGCACTGGCTGCCATGGCGGCGACCAGCCAGTACGCGGCCATGTACGGACAAATGGTCAACGGAGGAAACGGTGGGAGACGCAGAAGAAATGGCAAACGGGGAAGAGCCACTGGGGACTCAGAACTCATCTCCTTTCCCAGAATAATAATCTTCTTCTTCTTCTCCTCTCTCCCCCAAAAAGCCAATTTGGACTGTGTGCTGGCGAAACGAGTTCTGCTGCTGCTCGCCCATCCCATCGTTCGCCCATTTGTTTGCGGCCTCCCTCCCAATTCATTTTGCCATGCACATCCTCCTTTTTTGCCACGGATACGGTAGCGAGCGAATGAATGAATTTCTGGATGAACTGAGGAGGGTTGGAAAAAGAACTGGCCAAAAAGAGGGAAGGCGCGCACTCTCGGCCATGCGGCCAATGACCGTCTCCCTTGAAGCGTTGTCGCTGTGCTCTGCATCGTCGACTCCGAGCAGCGCCAACAAAAAGACACGCAAATCGTATACGCGGGAACAGGTGTGCACAGGCAAATGGGTCGGCCCCGATGGAATCCATTGGTTGCAGACGAACAGCCTGGAGTCGTTTTTCTTGGCCAGCCAGTACGTGAACAGGGAGAAGAGGGAGGAGCTGCGCGAGAGGACTGGACTCAACGACAAGCAGATCAAGGTCTGGTTCCAGAACAGACGAATGAAGGCGAAGCGACAACGGAGAGGCGATGACAGAGAACTGCAGCTGCAACAGCAGCACTCTTCACATCAGTCGCCCAACAACTCGAACCACGATGACTGCGGCGAGGCGATCCCGTGCATTCCATTCAACAACTCCATCTACAGCCCCCACTGCTCCTGGCCGATGGCCGGCCAGTGGTCCTATGGCGGATGGGTGCACCCAGAGTGGAATGGCCAGCAGCAAATGCAACAACAAGAGCGACTGGGCACAATGATTCCGAACTGATTGAGACGATTCTCCTCTCCCTTCCAATTGCAATGTCAGAGTGGGTGGGTGACCCCTCCGGACGGATGGGGCCGAGAGTGCGCGCTTGCAAAATAAGTGACAAAGGAGGAGGATGGAACCAACTAAATTCTGCTGGAGGGGCCATCCAGTCATTCGTCTTTCCCCCCCCCCCCCCCCCCTTTTGTTCGATTCTGTAAGGTTGTCACACTGGCTTGACATAAAGTAAAATGCATTAAGTTTGACCTTACCTTTAGTGGATTCTGCACTGAACGGAGTAAAGAGGAACACTGGCAGACAGACCTACACCCCCGATCAGGCAAGTGGCTCCTTGGTCAGGCAGTGAAAACAGACAGTAAAAATGCAGAAGAAGAATCTGGAGGAAATGTACAAAAATACGCGGTATGCCTCCAAGACACACAGAAACGAGCTGGTGAAGGTGACTGGGCTGAGCGACAAGCAGATCAAGATTTGGTTCCAGAACAGACGGATGAAGGTGTCGACCTGGGCGAAAGGGAGAATTGCGAGTAAAACGCTTTTCAGGACAAAAAGCACAACAACATTACTGGTCTGGAGCCCATTCTGCAGCAGAGCCCTGATGACGACGATGGAAAGCATTTCATGGGGATCGGAGGATTGGAGAGCGCGGTGAAGAGCGAGCCCGAGAACGGCACTCAGATGGAACAGCAGCAGGTCTGCAAAATATCCCACCCAAGAGTACCATTTGAGCAGGAATCGACAAAAGCCAACTTGAATTGTGGGGAGCCATCGCACGCACCACTGCTGAACGGCCTGAAGCTGGAGCCGTCTTCGGACAGTCAGCGCCCCTCCTCGTCAGTTGTCCAAGCCCAGCCCCCAACTGTAAATAGCTGGAACCCCAACTGGCCTTGCTACCCGAACTACTACGCCTCCTACTTGGGCTATACTGGCCAGAGCTACCCTCAATATGCGCAGCAGGGGTGGGAAAATGCTTTCGGCAGGATCGGATGAACTCGACTTCACCGTCCGCAGCACGAACTGAGGAGCTTGACACATCAAACTAATCCCGATCAACTAACAACTTCTTGGTTTTGGCCAATTGGCACGATGGAATAACATTTTGCATTTTATACCGTTATTGAAAAGGGAGCGAGCTCTCCTTATTAAAAAGGAGGTCCCAATTAAATTTGGAACTTTCTGGTAACAACCAATCACGCACTTCTGTTTACTTCGACTCATCTTCGGAAGACGAAAGTTTTTCTCGTCCTCGGCCCACGAGGCGCTTTTCCAGCTGAAATGGCGCGAATAAATGACTGAAGGAATGGGAAGAAGTTGCCTCTCTGAGCTGGGCCCAGTTGCGTTTGTGCACACTTTTCTCGACCTCGAGTTCCGCGATGCTCAGCTTCAGCTGGTCGTACCTGCAACGGGGAACATTATTCGCGAGCCCCGGGAAGAACAGTTACTACATGCACATACTTCTCTTGCTCCTGCTCTCTGCACAGGCGAACCAGGCCAAGGTCCTCCGATTTAAGCACCTAGACCGGAAAAGGATGAATGTTTTTTGGCCGATGGTCAGACGCTGTTCTGCAGCGCGTGCAAACCGATTTAGAAAATGGCTACAATTTTGGCCAGCCCCAACACCCTCTCTCCTTTCTGTCCAACTCTTCTCTAATGCGAATCGGGTGTGAAATGGATTTAAACGGGAGTAAAAGGTAAACCTCCTTTACGTTGAAGGGCCCCTTCCTCTCGTTCGCCACCACCTTGGTGGGTTTTTTGGGTAACTCCTCTTCGTCGCAATTCGCTCTACGATGTTCCTGTGCCTTCTCCGCCGGGTTTTGCTGCACTGTCTTCTTCACCTTCGCACACTCTTCAACTCTTTTCGGTGGCGGCTCCTCGTCGGACATTTCCATGTCAGAGTCATTTGCGTGCTGTTTTTCCACCTTTAAATGATTCAAATGGTCAACTTTCACAAAGTCTCGATTACCTCTTCCGGCGGCTTTGGACCGTATTCTTCCGGTTCAAGTACGTGATTCGTGCCAACAGCCGCCGCCGCATTGGATGACACAGTCCTCGAAATGAGTCTCTCCCGGATTCGCTCTTCCTCCTCAAAAGGTGCATTCGCGTTCGGCCGCGTCCGTATTCGGGAAGGGGGGCGAGATTGCGATTGGCTCGAGGAGCGAGAGCCAGACGATCGGGATCTGCAGTAGCGGGAGCCTGTGTACGAAGAGGCAGTGTAGGAGGACCGGGACGAGTAGGTCGAAGAGCGGCTCTTGCGTCTTCGTTTGGCCGAACGGCGCTGCGGGGACCGGGAGGAATGCGAACGGGACCGCGATGACGAACTGCGTCGTCGGCGCTTTACTTCCCTCTTCCCCCTCTAAATATCCCCGTTAAGCGTTCACCAACTGCCGTTGACAACAACCTCTTCCCTTCCCTTGCGCACTATCTTGCTGCTGCTGACAGGTCCGGTCTTCTTGTTGGTCTTTTCCTGCTCCTTCTCCTTTCGCTTCGTAGTTTTTTTATCTTCTTTCGATGTGCTCCCGTTGCTTTTCTTCGGCTCCTCTCTCTTTTTTGTGGCAGCCGGCGGAACCACGATTTTAGCTGCCTTCAACTGCGCCTGTAGCAACTTCTTGTGCTTCTGCTCTTTCTCGCCAACATTCTGCCTCCCATTTGTGTGCAGAGATGCCGAGCCCATTCCGGCCAGACTTCCATCAAGACTCATCTGCTGATGGGTGAGATGGTCGGGCAAGTCAACATCCTCGGGTCTGACCCTGCGGACTGTCCAAGGGTCAATCGGACTGGTAGTCGAATCGAAAATAGGTACCTCGTTGCAACATCTCCATGTCCGCCGCAAAGTAAAGTGACTGCTGTTGCAAATGTGCCGGATGGAATGGATGGAAAGCCTGTCGGTCGAAACATTCCATATTATCAATGCAACCACTACAGAGGTCACCGAATTCGATGGATAGGCGGCAGATGCTGTGCTAGTCTCAATGGCCGCTTGGGTTTGTTGTTGTTGTTGTTGTTGATGGTAAAAGCTTCTGGCCTAATGATTACGAAAATTGGGTATATACGCCCCAAAAAAAGTTAGCATGACATGCCTGTTCTTTGTAGACTTTTTTCCAGTGTTTCCACTCAGCCATGGATATAGGCGTTATTCCGTCGGATGCAATGTGGATTAGTGGCTTTCCATCGCGATCTTTTGGGATCACAAAATTTCCGTACTCATCCTTCGGAATTACGGGTAGACCTGAAAATGAGGCTCGTTCAGCCCACAAAAAGGTGGGAAAACAACCGTCATTTGTCAATGCCGGTATGGGGCAGTTCGACTCATCGAGTGGAAAAATGAAGCTGCCGTTCCGATCGACCGGGAATATTGGTTGTCCTGGAGGAGAGATCAATAATGCCAATAGTGTAAATAATGGGCAAGTCCTAACGTACCATTTTTATCCTTTGGGACAATGGGTTTGTTCTGTTCGTTGCGAGGGAATATGGGCTCTTCTGTGTCATCTGGAAGTTAATTAAAAATTAAAAAGGAAATCAAGTAGTTTCTTTTTCTCGTTTTACCCACCGACAGGGAATGTTGGGGCACTTTTCTCGTAGTCCCAGGGAAATATAGGCCGTCCATGCTCATTGATAGGAAAGAAGGGTGCTCCTCGGTCATCTTTTGGAAGAACAAATAATCCCTTCTCATTTCTCGGATATACCTAAAGATTCGAATTTACGGCGATTGCCCGGCGAACAAGTTATGAGTTACCGGTTTTCCATTCTGGTCAAATTTGATCCCAAATCTCTCCACATTTCTTAATGCCAAATCTGCCTTCCGTTCCTCCTTATTTCTGGCTTGCTGAGCATCCACCGCCTGCTTCGACTGTTCACCAACCCCAGCCATTGGCTCAAAGGCATTCTTCTGTTCGTTAAACAAATACCAATTTCCCATGGAATCTAGACAACACTGCCTCGCATTCTCCAAATCCTTGTAGTATCTATATCCTCCGGATTCGCAAACGAACTCCATTCCCTCCACCAGAAAAGTTCCGTCCACGCTTGTTTGTTCGACCTTCGCCTAAAACAAATTTTAGAATAGGCGAATTAAATTGATGAAACCACTTTTGGACCAATATATCGCAAAAGGAGTTCAGAGAATGGGCGAAAGATTCGCATAAAATCTAAAGTACTCACTTCACTCAAATTAGATGATTCTATTTAATTTGCGTAATAGTAACTCCTTGGACCCGTATTGACAGATTGACACACAAATTAAGAAATATGCAAAATCAAACCTGCGGCTCAGTCGTAGTCAGCATTGATATCTAGATCTATTAGTATTTGATTTCAATTAGCGTCTGTCTTGCCGCTTTCCTAAAAATCTTCAGACATTCAGACTTAGGAAATGAAATGGAAGAAATGGGGAAAAAGAAAAAATATAAATTTTTCCAAAAACCTTGGCATTTAGGTGATTATTTTTATTTGAATAAGATTTTTTAAAGGTTATTATTATTACCTAGACCTAGAATTAGAAATTAAGAAACCTCAGAAATTTATTTGACGTTTTGTTTGAGCCGAATATCAAACAAGAAGAGAACCGAGCAACTGATATTTAATACTTTAATTAAATTCGTTTGTATTACTTTCAGTTTCAAGATGTCAAAATCGGATGCCGATCTCTTTCACGATGGAACAAATTTATGCTCCAGCGACGAAGCTGCGACCAGCAGCATTCCCTCAAATGTGTATGAATATTTCCAATCGGTAATCTAGTAAATCAATTAGGCCTAGATATTGATTTCTTTGATAGATCGAAAATGGCCACTTCCCGTTCTTCAACAATACACAAGTTCATATTTCTGCTATGCGAAATGTAGCTGGAGAAACATTGCTGATAACTGCCGCTCGGCTTGGTCATAGCGAGATCGTTGAAAGGTTGGTCAGCGACATTGATGTAGAAGAGACAGACAATGATGGCTGGACAGCCCTTTTGAATGCCGCTCATCACGGGCATGCACGAGTGGGGCGAATGTGCAATATGAGAAACAGAGAACACACGTTTGGTTTAGATCGTCCGAACACTTCTCACCGCGGGCACTATGGTTGACAACCCAGATTTGGTGTGCGTTCGAGCAATTTAGAACAAATACTGAATTTTAAGATGGGATGGACACCTCTGATATGGGCTTGCTACAAAAATAGGCTAGAAGCAGTTGAGGTTCTGTTGGAGTTCAAAGCACATATCAATATAATTGGCGAAGAAGACGGGTTGACGCCGTTGATTATTGCATCTGGTAAGTGCTTACATGTTATTGCTAATTTATTTTTCTCGCTGTAGGACGTGGCTATACTGAAATAGTGCGACGATTATTGTCTGCCGGGGCTCAAGTGAATACCAGCGACAAGTTTGGGAGCACAGCACTCATTTGGGCTGCAAGGAAAGCGCACCTGCAGATTGTGGAGGATTTGTTGAATTCGGGTGCCGAACTAGACGCAGTTGGAATGCACTGTAAACTAAAGTTAACCCCATTTATCCCTTGTATTTGAAATTAGCCTCAACTGCACTAATGCTGGTGAATTAGGTGAATATCTTTATAAAGAGGGAAATTAAAATGTAGGCTACGCGCGGAAACCACATCCGAGTAGTGGAAACTTTGCTCTCTCGCGACCCCAACATCAATGTAGTTGACTACAACGGCCTTTCAGCGCTGGGAATTGCAGCGCGTGAAGGTGCCTTTGAAATTTTCCTATTGCTTGTCCAGCATGATTTCGGATTGGAGGGTACACAGACATTGCGGGAATGCTACTTCTTTCTGGGGCATATGTGAACACGGTTGACCGATTCGGCAATTCAATTTTGGCCAGCGCAGTTCGTTCCGGCAACACCCACTTGGTGAGTGACTTGGCAGAAAAATATTTCGTTTTCTCTGAAGGTGAGAATGCTGCTCGAAAAACACGCGGATGTGAATGCGAAGGACTCGGAAGGACGCACCCCACTGCATCTGGCTATCGATAAATCCTATGCAGGTGAAGTCGAGAACCAACTGTCAATGACTACTGAGCCGTTTCAGATATCGTCTTGGCGCTCTTGGAGAAAAAGCCAAATTTGGAATTGAAGAATTGGGACGGTGACACTGCGCTAATTAGGGCGGTGGGATTTAAAAATGCGATATTGTGTTTCCATTCAACAATTCGAAGGTAAAAAATCGGGATGTTCAAATTGCACAGCTTCTGGTCAATATGGGCGCGAAATTGAGTGCAACTGATAATGCGGGAGACAATGGTCCACACACAAAATATCTACCTATTTTAGCATTCGACCTCCTTTTCAGCCCTCCATCTGGCTCTAAGATCGCGATCTCGTCGACTTACACAGATTTTGCTGATCAACCCTTCAGATTCAAAGCTCTTGTACAGACCGAACAAACTCGGAGAAACCCCATATTCGATCGGTTGGTTGAGAACAGACGTGAAGACTGTGTACTTGAAATTGTTTTCAGACCAAGAATCTCCGCAGCCAATTCTTCCCAGCATTTTTGGCCCTATCGGAACTGATGTGGGCCTGAAGAGTCTGCTCGGCTTTGATTCATACAGCGATGTATTTACAGCTGCCATATGGGTAAAGTGCATTTGCTTCCAGGTGCTAGCGGATGTAGTTTGCGAGCCTAACCTCTCGCTGCCCCTCACGATCGGACTCTACGCCAAATGGGGCTCCGGCAAGGTCCCTCTGAATTTATGTTACTCCATTATAGCGACTCAATTCTGTTCAGTCGCTGCTTTTGCCACGAATTCGGGATTCCATGAGCAGTTTTTCGCGCACTTGGCTGGATGGAATCGAAGTCTGTCTCTTTTGCTCGTCGAAATCAAACGAAATGTCGTTTCCGTGTTTAGCTCTACTGGTCTTGGATGCTGGTGTTGGTCGCATTTCTCGTCTCAACCTTTCTCTCCCTTCTCATCGCCGGACTGTGCTCCTTGATAAACAGGGACTTACAGGTTACACTGGCTCTCGGAATGGGCGCTGGAGTCTTTGTGCTCTCGCTGACTCTCTACGGAATAATTTATTATGGGAGCGAGGTTTAACAAATTCGGAACAACAAGTATTGGCACTTTTGACTCGAGGTGCACCTCTGGAACAGCTCCATCGCTACCGCTCGTCTCATCGGTCGCACAATTGCCCGTTTTAAATTGATGCTTTCGGTGCTAGTATTGAACGCACCGATCAGATCTGACAAAGAAAATAGAGAGAAAAAGTGCACACAAAGAATGAATTCGAATGCCAAACACGGTTTTAGGATAATTTCGCCAGTGAGTTTTCTGTTTGCGGACGACCATCGACTATCCTTTATCGGGGGCGAACATGCCCTCACCAACATTGTACAGTCCCTTTTCGCGGCAGCGGAAGGCAAACCTTAAAAGTGCCGTTCCATCAAATTGCCTTTGCAGAACACTACGGCACTCTGGCGGTCCGCCTCTTCTCTGCATTCAAGTCTCCCCGCCCAACAGACCGCAACTCTCGGTTGCAGAGTATTTGTGGAATTCCCATCCTTCTGCTCATTCTAACCCTGCCCGGGGCATTGTCTATCGCCTCCATCTTATGCATACAAGACCAGAAGCTGGCCGCTTCCGTTTTCCTCGCCTTCGCACTTGTTTCGGCCACTTTTCTGATTTACCTGATCAGCATCCGTCTCTTCATAAATTTGGTCTCTATCTGCATTGGGAAGTTTACTTCTTTTATTCAGCCGAAAAGACGCATTGCGAAAATTGCAAATCGGCTCCATTTGATACCATTTGAACGAATGCTCCAGAAACTGCAAAAGGAAGTGGATTTGCTCGTTTCTATGGTTAGTTCTTTTGCCATTTCGGAAACAAGGCGATATGATAAGGTGTACACGCTGGACGAGTTCACCAACAATCAGACACGACTGGTCATAATGGTGGATGGACTGGACAGTTGTGAATCCAACAAAATGGTGCAGATGTTGGATGTGAGGGAGTGGAGGAATTACTTATTTGCTTTATCCTCCACAAACCTTTAGGCACTTTCTCTGTTCTTTTGCTCTCGCCAGAGTGCGCCCTTCATTGTTTTGCTGGCAATCGACCCAAACATTGTCATTTCCACAATTCACCAAAATTTGCGAGCTCCTGGTCCAGAAGGGGGAATCACGGGAAGGGACTACTTGAAAAACATTGTCACAATGTTTGTTTTGTCAGCTCAAATGATTGCCTAAAATGGCAAATTAAGGCCTTTTTTCCTGGATCACGTGTCTACCAATCGAAAGTTGCATGCGCAGCAAAACACGAAGAAACTGACTTTGTCAGGGTCGAACAACACTGGCGCTTCACTGAAAGACCGAATTCGCTCGGATACATTCCGAAGTTCCAAGCTGTCGCTGAGGGGCACAGACAGAGATACACCTGGAATGGGCGTTGGGATTTCGTCAGCCAACGACCTCGGATACTTGTTTCCGTCGTTCGAACTTTTCGCCAATACGAATCCAAGGACAATGTTGGGCGCATCTAGCAAGAAGTATCTATCATCCATAACCGCGTTTAGGCGTAGAATCGTGAACAGCATTGCTCTGACCGGTCGCTTGCTCCGTGTGTTCGAGATTGAATTCTCCTGGTGGCAAATCTACGCGTGGTGCAGTATGATTGAGCAGTGGACCTGGTAGCTCATTCTATTTTGTTCGATTGTGACCATTAATTTGCTTGTTTGCAGGCGTATGTGTTGGATAATTGACGTCGCATTGAGTTTACAGGTGCTGATGGAATTAACCAAATTTAACCAATTATGGATAGGACGATGCGCTGCCTCTCCACGAACTTTACGGCCAGCTGAAAAGCAGGATTACGGTGCGAGAGGGAATGGAGGATCTGGACAGGAACAGCCATGAGTTTGAGACTGCGTTCAGAAAGTTGTGCGGCTCAAAAAACGAACAGGTAATGCGGTTCTGTATCATCCCGGCACGGTTTCGTCCCTTCTGATTAGCTTACCGTTGGCCACGTTAAACTGTTTGCTCCCTGCACTTCAAATTTGGACCCGTATCTGCGGCGCATAATACGGGAACAGCGTGGAGGCGAACCACTGATTGATTTGTTGGAGACGCAGGAGGAGCAAGAAGAGGCAATCAAAGATCCATTGGGGCCCCTAAAGGAAACCGTTGGTCCCGAGGCGGAGTTTTTGTTTGACGATGCGATGGTCTGGTCCACTGTCAACAAACCCTTGGCGAAGATGTCCATCTGCGATGTGTGGGCATTAGTCCAACATCTAAGCGTTTCTATGGTTAGGCATTGAACTAAACTAACTTAATATGAGCTTTTTTCTTCGAGGAACAACTAGAACACATAAAAAACGTGTTCAATGTACACAATCTCAACGGGTTGGCCCTACATTCTTGCGATATGGATGCGCTGAGACGAGTGCTGGACGTAATAACTTTTTAACGCAACGACTTTGTTGACCTAAATCCCCGCCAGGTTCCACTCGGTGATTGGACTTTGATTCGACTTTTGGTCGAATCGCTTCGAAAGTGGAAACCCTACGCCACCCAATCACTGGTCACTTCCAGTTATGCTGGAATTGTTGTAAATCCGGAAGCCATCGCCAATAGAACATTCTACCAGCAGCAGTCCGAAATTCGGAGCAGTGATCGTCAGATGGACAGCATAAGAGAGGAAGTTTTCGGGGCGAGCCCAATGTTGGACGAAAAGAAAATTACGCCCGAGAGAAGGGATGAGGACGAAGACGGGGACGACACGAACAGTGCAGCATCAGTGGCAGGTTCCGAAAACCGTTCCCTGCTCAAGTCCTCGACGTCCCCACCAAAGGATTAAACCCGGTCGTGTTTAAATTCAATCGATGCGCAATACAAAACAATCGTCCCAGAAATTATTTCTAGTTTTACTCAGTGTAACAATAAATTTCAACAAATTTATGGTAATATTCAACCATTGATCAACATTTCTTCATCTCCATTTTGTGTTTGGGCGTCCAACTGTGTCATTTTTCTGACAGCAATCAGATACTCCAGGGAGTGCAGATTCTGGTTGCTCCTGAAATTCATTTCAGTCTGAGGGCGAAATGGTTATGAAAACATTTTGATCAGGAGGTCCCTCTGTTTGGTCATCAGCTGTTGTATCGCTGTTATTGTCGGCCTGGTTTGGGCCAAGTTTTTCTTCAACCCATCGCCATTCGCAAAGAGAAGTTCCTTGACCAGCAACTGGTAGAAATGGAAGTGCCTCGACTGTGAGAGGCCCAATGGGTCAGTGGCAATCCAGGAGAGCAATCGTTCGGCGTAAGGCAATTCCATGTACCGGGCGACGACTCCAACTGAAGAATGCTCGTTTCCAATGGAGATGCAAATAATGGATCTGCATTACATTGTTCGACCGGGATCGACTCGACAATCGTCTTGATCAGATTGCTATCGTTGATTTTCAGGGCTAGAGAGAGTGCCTTCGTGTGCTCGCCGTTCTTAGACAAGCGAATGACGGCACTCGGAGAGATGCCGACTTCCAATTGGAACGGTTCAAATCTACGCGTCCGGTCTAGAGAGAAGATTGAAACGCCTTCCTTTGATACGACTGCAAAATTCTGCCCTGAAAGACGACGTACATATATTTCCAAATACTTGTTTTTTTGCTAACCAGTTGGGCTGAAAGCAAGTTGGCTGATACAGACTACCGGCATGTAGCCCCGTTCCGAGAGATCGGTGTGCCGCGTTCCCGGTAGCCTGATCTTCTTTCCTGGATTCTGTTCTTCCTCCTCCGAATCTGACAGATCGAAGAGATTCATGTTCCCGAATTCGGTTAAATTCCTTGGATTGATGTCGTACTATATTTCAATTGCAATTAGCTTAATCGATTTAAGCAAACGGACATTCACTCCGTCCAGGTTCAGGTTCTGGCTAACTTTGAATGAGCGAATGCGGATTCTGTCCTCAACACTGTACAAGCAGAAGGTGTTTGATTGGCCGCCAGCTAATAAAAGCGACCCGTCCGGGGAGAAGGCAATCGATGTAAAGGTCCTTGTGTAAATTGAATTTTGCCCAATTCAGGTGATGTCCCTACTTATTTCGCTCCGAGGAAGACTTTTTGATCTTTTCCCACTTTTGCCGTCCGGCATCAATGTCGAGTCTGGTTTCGATTGAGCCCAATTGTCGTGTATTCCTGGTGTCAAACAGATTTATACACGAATCGTAGCAGAGAACGGCCAGAATTTCTTGAGATGGACTTAAACGGGAATTAAGAAGAGAGAAAATGGCCCTGCCTGTGTTTGACATCCAGCCCCTCATTCAGCATTTGAATGGTCTCCAAACAGTTTCCCTTTGTTACGTCCCAAGCTTTCATGGTTTTGTCGGAAGACGTCGAGAACAGTGTACTTTCATGACAAATGAGCCCAGTGATCAAGCTGGAATGTCCTGTAAGTACTTCAAGTAGCTGACCCGTTTCCAGTGCCTAAATTGAACAGCCAGCCTTGTTGTTGATCCTGCTTATGCTCACCCAGGCATAGATGTCAAAATGATCCCGACTCGATGCAATAACCAGGTCACCTGCAACCAAAAAGGGTGTCTCCAGTTTTTCATTTAGTGTACCGGATTGATCAGCACAGAGTAAGCCAAGTTGCGTTTGTTTCGGAGCGACCATCGTACGGAAGTTTCGGTATCTGGAAGAATAGATAGACTAAATCTAGCAAACATGTTTCACGCACACCTTTTCAGATCGTGGGCCCGCACACTGCCCTCCAGAGAGGCAGAAAGCAATGCCTTTCCAGATTGTGTGAAGCAAATATCCGTTGTGCCCGATTCGTGTTCAGTGAAAGTGACAAGACAGAAAGAGGTCCGGCAGTCCCAAACTTTGACCTAGGCTGTGTGTGAAAACGGAGTTGCTTGAAGTGACACCTTTCCATCCTCCGCTCCAGTTGCAATCAACGACCCATCCGGAGAATAGGCAGCACAAGTGATTGACTGGCTGTGGGACTGTTGTCTGAGGATGTATGATTCGCTCTGCCACTCCCAAACCACGAGTTGAGATTCTGTGCCCTGGCCACAAGTGATGGCCACCCAACTCCCGTTTGAGTTCAAATCCACGCTGTTCACCTTCATCTCACTTATTCTGAAAGAATTAGTGTGATATTGCACCTCAATAACAAAAACCTGAAATTCTGTAACAAGGTCAAGCTAGGAAGTTCAAAAATGCAGAATATTCCGTTGTTGAATGCGGTCACTAGTAGCTTCTTGCTTCTATTCAGTGCAGTAGCAGTAAGTTGGACTGAAACCGAAGATGATGGATCGGCATGTTGGCAAACATTAAATCTGAAAAAGTGAGAACTCCCTTATTGATTGAGGCTGGGTTAATTTTTTTACCGCATTATCCTGTTATAAGATAGTCTCTCCAATTTCTCATTTGGCTGGCTCTCACTTCTGACTAATTGGTTTGGTTTGAGAGAGCCTTCCCAGAGGCTTACATTTCCGCTTTTGTCTATGCAAAGGATCTGAAGAGAACGAATTCACTTGATATTTCCGTTTGTTTTACGTCATATTCATCGTTCCAAAAGTGGGCATTAATCAAAGGAGCGCGTTCGCCAAGGACACTTACACCAACGTTGAGACAATTCATCTTTTGAGCTGGGAATATTTTGACCAAGCGATTCTCACCTCCGGCAGCAATTAGCCTGTGTTTGGTGAGGGAGGAAGAATAAATAAATGGGACAGTACCTCCCGTCGTGAGACCAATCCAGTGAATTTACGTGGTCCCCAGAATGTTTGAATTTGTTGACCAATATGAATGGATTGAAACGGATTGTGGTGAGTGAGGAAGCAATCGAATACACATTCACAGTTCCTGAAACACCGATGGCGACATATCTGAAGATTAATTCTTCTCCCACAGTTCATTCAGCAGAGAGGACATTGGTCCCCAATCTAAAGTCTAACCTTCCATTTGGTGAAAAGCCGACTGCTTTTATGCGACCTGGAACCACCATTTCATGGAGTACAACATCTTTTACCAAATTCACATAAAGACAACGGTTGTCTGAGTATTATGGATTAAGCAAGGTACAAAAAGAATTTTAAACTTGCTTTGAGTCGCAATAAATGCGTGTGTTCCTGCGAAATTTGTGTCAAAATGCGTTATGTTTGAAGTAGATTCGACGCCAAAAGTATGGGAAATATTCCTAAGAGAGAATTATTATACTTTCAAAAGTGTAAATTGATTATAATACCTTTTTAGATCGAATGATTTGATCCTACTCCCGTTCGGACACAATAAGGTTTGGCCATCTGACATGAAATTCACTGAACTACTCTTGTAAACTGCGCCGATTACATCAGAAAACTGAACCAATAATGATAAAATTTAACACATCCTACGTAAAATTGTAAAATATAAAATATTTAACATTTATCTACCTGGTAATTGATGTTCATCAGCAATATTTGAAGTACGCCGATGCAATAATTTTGCAAATATAATCGCTATTTTAGCTATTAGCCTATTAAAAAGGAAATGGGATTAACGTTAACGCACTCACAAAATACACTAGATGGAAATACCCACAAATAAAAAAAATCGACAAATCATAGCTTGACACCAAGATCAGAATGACCTGATCATTCTGGGCAAAGTTATGAACAAACAAACGGCTTCACAACCTTGTCCAGAATGTTTCCTTGATCTTAATCTTAATACCTATCATTCGACTCAGCTTGTCGAGAGGTCGTGGGGGTGGATTCAAATTTTGACACAAAAAAAGCGCCAAACAGTTGTTTTTACGTTTTTACCTCAAAAAATCTAAAATCTCAATCGAATACCCAGAATAAAACTACGTCACAATTCCAGTGCCCGAAAACAAGCTGAAGCTGTACTACCTATACTGAATCTGAACCTCGAATTTTTAGGGTTGTCAATTCAGTCAACCGAAAATCGAACCGACCGAAAAACCGATATTGAAATTTTACACCAATGGGTAACAAGGAAAGCCAGTTTGATGCTGGATATTCTGTGGAAGGAAAAGATGCACATTCCCTGGATCCAACCTTAATCAGGTCATTCACGGAATTGAGGGATGGCAATCCAGATGTCGGTTTGGACAAGTTTCAGGTCTTTTATTATATTTTTTCAATTTGACTAAATTCGAGCCTAATGAGAACCAGATTTAGATTGTCCGCATTCTCTCAAATTTGCGGCAGTATCGACTTTTATCTGGTCTTTACGAGAAGGCTATGCGAACCGCAAAGAATGACAGTTTCTCTTGGATTCAATTTTCACTGAATGACAGTTTCTCTTGGATTCAATTTTCACTTTCGCTAATCAGTGATCAACGGTTTTCGCGTGTTTCCAAAATTCTACAGCAATGCATCGCCCAGTCTGAAAGGGACTCGTTCGACGAAAATATTGTAATCGGATACATGCAATTGGTAAAACTTCAAATTGAGCACTTAGGCGATCTGGAACTTGGTAGTGTTAGAAGTTAGAACATAAATAATAACCTTCACTTTCATTTCAGCCGAATCAATCGCCTTAAGAGCAGTTGAAATGTCTTCAGACACTTGGCTGTTGGGACGCTGCCATCTCTTGCTTGGAATTGTCCAGAGTCTAAAAGCACAGAGTGACAGCAGCTTTATTTCAAAGAGGACCCTTACTGTGACGAGCATTAGGAATTTCGAGAAGGCAATTGAGCTGGACCCGCACGACGATGTTGCCCACTTCTATTGTGCCCTGGAGTGTGCAATATGTAAAACAAATTGGAAAAATAATGATGGGAAGTCCTTTTCAAATTAAGCACGAAATCTGAATATGGCAAAGGAGCGTTGTCAGACGGCATTGGATCTCAACTTGGAGAACCCATTTTCCATAATGCTTATGGCACTGATCTTCACAGCTTGCAAGGACTACAAAGGGGCCCTGGAGCTAGTCATCAATGCACTCAATAATTTCCCATCGCATTATGGTCTATTGGTTCTAAGGTTGCGGAAATTTTCGCATTTCAGCTAACTACGATTTTGCAGATTGAAGCTCGAGTCCAAGTACGGTCGTGTGGAAGAGGCATTGCAGACGTCGCGGAATTTGATCTATTTCTGGAGGAAGACCCGTCCAACATTCGACTGTTTTGCGGCTGAAGAGGAGAGCAGCGGATTCGCGAATGGAGATGGGAGTGCAGGAGCGGGAAGCAAGATGGGGGAGAGCGCTGGCACGTTGGGCAAACAATATGTACATTTATTTGTGCGCGCTAAACCAAAAATATAACAGGGATTGTAGTTCAACAGTCGCGAGGTGATAGCCCCCCTGACACCGCTGCTTACTGCGCCACTGGGCATTTGCGCCACTCCCACAACACATCTGTCAGTACTCGCTCCGTCCAACTACGAAATGACGCCCTGTGCATCCAACGGTTTGCTCCAGAAGCCAAAGTTGCCCGAGTTTTTCCCAACAGATAATCTGTCTACAATCGGCCCGGTTACCTTATCGGAGGGGGGTGCCCCGGCTTCGACCGATTCGTTGAGCATTTTGACTTCTTCGACCAAATCTTGGATCAGCTATTCTGCATTCCGCATACAAGCCGATATTTGGGTGGAGCTGGCGGAATTCTTTGTCGAGATCGACCGATTCCAGGATGTGCAAGCGTGTGTGGAAGAGGCTTGTTCAATTTATCCGCGTTCTCACCAGGCCCTTTATTTGAAGGCAATATTGCTTTCAGTTTCAAACCGACCTATCAATGCATTTTTAAGGGGCGCCTCTATTTGAGCCGGTCGGCGAAATGCGCCCAGATGGATCCTGTCTTGAGTAGACGGCTACGAAATGAAGCAAAAAATTGTTTTATGGGCGCAATATCCTTCTTTACCGCTCATACTCCCTCATATTCATGCCTCAGCAGAATCTTTCACGCTGACGGAAATCTGAAAATGGCCGAGAAAATGCTCAGGTAGGCGATGAATTTGAACGGACGGGAGGGATTTGCCTGCTTTTCACCACAGGGAGTTTATGGCAATCGACTCGCTCAACTTCCAAAGTTGGCACGACCTCGGCAGAATTCTCGCTGAATTGGGACGAGAAGACGAGGCGTTAGAATGTTTCCAAACTGCAGCTACTTTGGACGCGAACACACCGCTTATACCATTCCAAGTCATTCCCAGACTTCTGACCTTCTGTGATTAAACGCAGTGCGAGAATCGAGAACGCGAATTTGGATTTTAACCAACCAAGACAAACAACTGATGATTGGGTGGCGGTTGGGAACCGAAATATACAATTTGAAAACAGTGAATTGGTTGGCAGCTCTTGAGGTTTTGCGCGTGAAGTGAAATGAGGCCTTCCTCCCCCGACGTCACATAGAGTAGTTTACTTCTTGGTTACTCGTTTGGTATAAAATCCGCATTTTGTCGGCGCGAGTCGTTGTCCTGCCGCTCGACAGAATCCTCTTGTCCGCCGCACCGTTGTTGTTCTGTGGCGAACGACCGTTGTCGCCAACCAGCCTTCTCTTCTAAAAAAAATTGTTGAATTCGGTGATGCTAAAACGTTCGTTGCAAATTTGCCTCTTTGCTCGCGGCTGCATCAACAATTGAGAGTTGTGGCTCTGCCGGTCTCACCTCACACCGAAATCTGTTGTATTTTTTGAATCTGGCACTTAATTTAGTCAGCTCCTCTTCCAGCAGCGTACTCTCACCTAAATAAATTGCGTGCAGTTTTTGCACCCAAATTTCTTCCCACTTCCTCCTGTCACGTCCGATGACTGGTCCCTGAAGTGGTGGTGACGATGATGCAGAAGGAGTGGATGCCGACTCTTCGAGTTCTTCCTATGTCTTTGGGGCGGCCCCGAAATGGTTGCTCTGTAGCCCCTTCTTCGCTCGTACGACTCCAATTGCTGATTGTTTCTGGCCGGAGAAAATATGGGCACCATTTTCCTAAACGAGTTCTCTCTCTCTCTCTATCCATGTCCATATTCTCTGTCTGGTACTTGTCGAATATGTCCTTCCACTGCATCCTCGACATGTAGGGGTGAGTTCGCAGTTCCGCAAAAGTGCTGATCCGTCTTTCTGGGTCGGGGTTGATGATGGAGCGGAAAAATGAGATCAGATCAGAAGGCCATCGGCTAGGCATCACTACACTGCGCGTATAGATTATGTTGAGGACCTGTGAGATTGGAAGTGGGGGAGGAATGGAGAAAGAGGTTGAGCGAATGCCTGGAGGGAGGAGAAGTTTGAAGGGTACTCGTGGGGAAGACGACCACGCAGCAATTCGTAGAAGCAGACGCCTGTGGACGAACGTTGTCACCGTTTACCGGAAGTGTCTGCACCCACCTAACGCCCACCAGTCCACTCCGACTGAGTAGCCGCCCTGCTGCCCCAGGGCTGTAAACAGAATCTCTGGAGCCATGTAGGGACGGGTTCCTTAGGGACAAAATTGAGAGTTCCACCAGAATCCATCGAGTAGCAATGAGTGCCCTGCTCACCAGAAAATGTGAACGCCAGTTGATCGCCATCAAGACGTTTCGCCAAACTGAAATCGCCGAGATGGGCGTGTCCTTCTGGAAAATAATACCTATATAAATTTAGGGATCAACTCAATGGGGGAAACCTTCGCCGAGGAGAATATTAGCTAACTTGACATCGAAATGACCAATCCTAAACATGATACAGTATTCTTGCCATTTCCTTTCAGCTAACTTTTGCCTGTGCAGGTAATCCAGAGCTAGAGCCAATTCGCAAATTAACCTTAAATCGACAATTAGTTTGGTGTCAATTGCCGTTTTCTTACAATTTGGCCCGGGATTCTGAGAATCGGCCGTGCTGTCGCAGATGATAGGCCAAGTCGCCGCCCACCAGCAAATCAGTGATCATGTATATATAATTTTCATCCTGAAAAGTTTTCAGCTATACTGTGACAGATTGTTGAAACTCACTTGAAAGCTGAACCAAAGATTGACCTGAAATAAGTGGGATTTGGGCCCTATTGAGGGAGCAGTTGTTTGGACTAACTTTCCAACTAATGCTTGCTAAATGCTAACATGCTAACCGGTCAAATTACTCCTCCATCAAATTGAAATTGATCTCCTCTCCCTTTCACAAATTCCCCATTTGCAACCTACGATGAACGGATGTGTGAGAGTCTGCAGCAGTTCCAGCTCTCTGATCACATCGTCCCCGAATCGGCGTTTGACCAGTCGTCTTTTGCACAGTGCCTTCAGTGCGTACTCCTTTCGCATGCCTTTATGATGCACAGAATAGACCTGAAATTGCCACGGGTTGTTTGTTTTGATTTGCTTTTCTCATCCTGTTCGTCCACAATTCCACTCACTACCTTTCCGAATGTGCCTGCACCGATGAATGCCACCAATTGGAAATCGGTAATGTCAGTCTCGGATGGACAGCCCAATCGCGTTCGTTGCCGCACTCGTTCGCTGGAGCTTCGATTGCCCATAAATTGCGCGTCATATTAGGGGGAATTGGCCGGATGAAGAAATGGCATGGATGGGTCGCAACAGAAGATCGCGCCCTACTCCAGTCGCGATTCTCGCAGCATTTTCAATTTTGTACAACCTCGAAATAAACATCAATTATCAATTATTTACGTATGAAGAATGGAATGGGTAAATGCATTTGTTTTCGTTCTGTTTCTTCTGACTAGCGCAAATAAAATTGACGATACAAAAACAATAAAGAGGTCACATCTCACATTCTGCTCTGCACCAATTTCAAAAAAGGAAGGGCGCGAGCATGGCAAAGCAAAAGAGAAGGAATCAAATAATCAAATTCACGCTTCCATCTGTCCTATATATTGCTAGTAGTTGCGTTGAAAAGAGCAGAATTGAGCGAGATATATCGGCGAGCCAACTACGAAGGGAAGGCCGGCCCAGCCGTGCAATGTGCCGCCCGCCAGTCGGCGCATTCCCCGCCGGCAGCCAACCCCACACTCTTCGTTGCGCCGCCCGTCTCATTCGCTTTACGCAACGAAATAATGGGACAGGCCGGGCACAGATGTCAGCTAGGGAGGGGAGGGGTTGGGGAGAAGCAGCATATCCCCTCCATCACTCCCACATCCCCCGCTGCTGTTCGCGTTGCGCGTGGGACAAAAAGAAAAGTGAGCGAAGAAGCTGGCAGAACCGATTGCGCACCTTTCAAGAAAGAAGCGATAGAAAGAACAAACAAACGAGGGACGGCAGCTCAGCTTACCCTCCAGGAATCAATAACTGGGATTTATTTAGTAAACGTGTATTATGTACAGCCAACGTCCACATAATCCATCCACGTTCGGAATCATTTTTATCTTTTAATAACTTAGAAATGAAAAATTGATTGAGATGATACAAGATAAAATAGGACAAAGAATGTAACTTGTACCCGTCATTACTACACTAGTATAATTATTATCGCCATTCAATCTCGTCGCTCGGCAGAAAATTGGATTCCGTGAAGTTCAAGTATCGCCTAAAAATAAAAATCATTATAATAAAATGATAAAATCCTTAACCTTGTCCGGATTATCGTCCCACTTTCCCGGCAGAGGCACCTGAATATTTTCCCAAATTAATGGAAGGGAGTGAGATGGCAGTCACTTTGGCATTTCTCTCCTGTTGCTGCTTTTGTCTGTTTTTCTGCGTCTTCTGTACCTGAAGCACGCCCATCCCCGCGCATCCCCAGACTTCGATTTGCTCCACGTCAGACATCTCTCCGTTGATTGCGAAGAAATGCGAGTAACTGAGGCCAAGTTTTGCAGTGCGAAGCTTGAAGTTGCAGAAAATCGCGGGTGGCCTTGACTCGATTCGTTTGAATTTCGGATAGAACTGGAAGAGCGCCGAGTCGGGACCGCCAAAGGGTTTGGTCCCGTTCCTGAATTCCCAAGGGCCCTGGAGTGGTGAATGTTCGCTACCTCCACTCCTCATCTGCCGCGATCGCGAATATTTCACCAGACTCGCGTCTGAATATCGCGACAGTTGCCCCTTTGTAGTCGAACACGTTGGTCTCGAACCGATTCGTGCTGAGCCCATCCTTTGTGCTGGAGTAAAGCAACACCCAGCCTTCCATCGTTTCTTCGTCAGAGTCAGTTCGGAATAGTTGGAAAGTGTTCGGGTGAAGACTGCACCGCAGTATGAATATTTGCGCGGCGTTCAGGACTTCCGAGTCCACTTTGGCCATTTGCTGCGGTGAAAACAATGTACATTTCCAAAACAATGATTCACGCACAAATGTCTTTCCGAATAACGAGTTCAGCTTGGAATGTGCTGGTCGGATAATCAGTGGACAATTTTCATTCATCCACGCGATCAAAGAATCAGCGTCATTTCCTTTCGCAGTCTATTTTTGACAAATTGCTTCAAACTCTCACTTAATTACCGACCATATTTTCCAGCAAAGATTGCACAAATTGCTTCTCATTGTCGGTTGAAACTCCAATTCCCTTTGCCTCGAAACAGGTCGCTACCTGAGATTGTTGAATGGAATTCCAAAACGTGTATCCAAAAAACAAACAAAGTGATCAGGCGGCATAAGAATGCGGATAAGCCCATTTGGCGAAAGTTCGTACAAGGAGGAGCACTTGCTCAGGAATTGGTCCCTTGTCATCTCTTCTCTTCCGCTCGCCATGTGTTCCCAAATTGACCCTCCCAACAAAGGTCCCAATTCTTTCTGAATAAAGCATCCAGAAAAAACTTTGTTCAAAATGATCAGATCGGCCTAATTTTGGTGATTCCTCATCGAGACCCTTCAATGTTACCAAAATCAGGCCGATTCACTGATTGCCTCCTCATAGGAGCCTCAAATGAGTTCTTTTAAGATATTTGGGGCGCCTTCACCCCCTCTTGGGGCGTTTTTACTTTTTACTTTTAATCTACACACAAAAAAAATGTGTGCCGAAAAATACATTCAGCATCCCCTGTTGTCCCACCTTGAACTGTTCGACCCTAATCGACGAGCCAGCACCTTGACCCAGTTTCAAGAATGCTTTGACAAACCGTTGATCTTCATTCGATTCTTTGCATCGCTCTGTTTTGCTATTCTCATTCCCCATGATCGTTTTATGTAATTATACACCGTTCTAAATTTTTTTGACAAGCAAGTGAGATTATCAAAAGCATCAAATATTGATTTGGATAAAACCAGAAAATAGTTTTATTATTGAATCAATCTTTTTTTCACGTTCCATTTGTTTTCTTCTACGCCAACTTTAACTTTACACAACCATCGAAACAATGGGATCGACTCGTATCGTCTCAAGCCTGACGAATTGTTCCATGTCGTAGATTACGCGAACCATGAGGGAACAGCTCGGACAGGTGGCCACATCCTCGCCCGCCTCTAACTGCTTCTGGCTGATCTCGAACCTGTCGCCGCAAGGACACGGGTAGTGGTACACTTGCTGCTCCTCGTCGAATTCAAAGTCTTCGATTTCCACTTCATCATGGAACACCAATGAATTAGTGCCCTCGGCCATTTTTAATTAAAACCAAATCTAAATCAATGTTAGGTTTATAACTTATAAATAATATACCGAGGCTCGGTGATAATTGATAAAGCAGGAAAATAAATAAAACTTTTGTGAGTTGCAAAAACGGGCGGTGAGCTGGTGTGTATAGCTACTACGCTACTACCTAGCTACTAGCTAGTATACAGGTATACACTACAAAGTAGAAAGTACTATTTCTTCTCTTGGCAAAATGAACTCGACAAAAAAATTAAAATTTTCGGGTATTGGCCACTTTTTGGTCAAATTTGGTAAGTTTTTTGGCCATAACTTTGAAAAGGATTGCTCATTCGAGTCCATATCTTTTTTTTTACCAGATAGCCCTAAGTATTAGCTATCAAATGATACCAACTACCAAGACTTCATAAAAATTAAATAAAAATAGGAAAATACCTATTTACGCGTTTATCTCATTTACCTAGGCCTGAATTATGATTTATGAGAAATTGCAAATTTTAATTTTAGGAAATCTGATCCGGTACAACGCGTACAATAAAAAAGAAAAAAAGATGTTCAAGATGGGATTACAGGATGAAGGAATGCAACAGCAAGCGGAGCAAATGGCAAAAAGAAAGGCATGGAGAGACTTTTATAAAATTGTAGGAATGGCCATATTCCTGGAAATTGGTGAGGAATATTTATTTGTGTCGTGCAATGATTAATAATTTATTTTTATTTTTTAATATCTGTTGATATTTCATGTATTTAATTCACTTCCCACTTAAGGAGCTTATTCGGCCAAACACCTTTTTGGGATGGATTACGTGCTGGTTTGATGTGGAAGAACCAAAGTTTGTGGCTTGATTGGAGCTATGACCACACTAATTGTTTTTTATGTTTGCTAGATATCTATAGCAGGTGGATAAATATTAAATGTTACGTTTTCACTAGTACATGAAACAGGATATTGAATATGGTTCAATTCCAATTGTCAATGCTACTGTATTTTTGGGTGGATCAAAAATTGATTGAATGAATAAAGCATTTTCGCAGGCTCCAACATGTCTACCTCTCCCGACCAGCTGGATCAGATTTATTTGGGCGTCGAAATGGCGGCGCAGATTCGAGAGCAGGTCCAAACAGTTGCACTTCCAAACCACTCAGGCTTTTCCAGATATTGCTGATGACCGGTCGCTGTTTTGACACGTGTCTTACGGATTCACGCCCTCCGAGCAAGATGGACGGAAAGGTAGGTGATTTGATTTGACTAGAATCCCTGTTTTCCGCCCAGACTGGCACATGCATCACAAATTGCGCAAATCGTATTCTTGACGCTCAGAAAATCATTGTTTGTTTTCGAAAGACTCGAAATTATTTGCATTTTTTGCTCAGAACGACCATCTCTCAAAGAAGCACGGCGAGACCAGTTCCTCAACTATTGGCTTTTGATCATTGTGAAAGCGGGAGCTTTCATCACTACATATTTCAACTTAGAATTTGTTCTGTTTTTACTTTTTATTGTTAAATTGTGCTGCAAAACCAGATCAAATTTTGATGGTATTGGTGGCCACTGCCCACTTCTCCATTCACTCCATTTTCAAGTGCTGCTTTCCCGTTGCCACGGTTGACAGCCTCCAAAATTCCGTCTGCGCCTCTTTTTATTTCCCATGACAACCAATAAGCAGTTGCTTTTCACGGTTGACCGCAAGCATCTGTTGTCGCTTAGATTGGTTGGGTTGGGACTTGGGAGGGGGAGGGGGAGTGCACAGAGTGTGGCCGCTGGTTGGAACCGGGCATAAGGGCCTACTCCCGATGAGGGACGCACATATGGGGAGGGATTAGACGATTAATGGGCCCCTTTATTAAACAATGCATATGCAATGTGGGTGAACGTCTGCTGGGCTGACGCAGTTATCCGCCCAATGCCAACCAACTCTGCCTGTGTTGTGGTAGCCTGGTAACCCCTTTTTTGCCAGTTTGCCCTTGTGCGCGAATAATGCATTTTCCACCCTTATTTTTGACACTCAACATCACAAACAGGAGAGGGATTAGCGGCCGAAAAGAGTGCGGTGGCACAGAAGACTCATCCGCTGACGACTGTCCAGTGTCCACTCCATTCCCCTCCCCCACACTCGCCTCACTTCTGCCTTACTTGGAGCCCTCCATTCCCTTTTTCCAACCACCCCTCTACACTTTAGTGGAAAAAAGTTGAAGCAAATTGGTCCATAAAGGGGTATTCTATTCGTTTTCTGGTTTCGCATTAGCTCTCCCAAAGTCAATAAAGTGGGCGCGAGAGGGGAGAGAAATAATGGGCAAAAGGCAAAAACTATATTTCCCCCAGGACCCATGCATTCTCACCCAGCTCAATGAATGCTTCCGAACGCATTCTCTCACCCCCCCCCCCCCACAATTATAAATTATAATACCTACATATTTTGGTCTTCCCTTTGCGGTAAACAATCAAATCTGAGAGCGCTGTTCCCTATTCCTTCGTCAGTTCACACTGGCTGAACCAAAAATTAAATTAGGGGAGGCGGGCTGCAGCAACTATTGGGCAG
The DNA here is from genome assembly GCA_013357305.1 of Radopholus similis. Taxonomy (NCBI): domain Eukaryota; kingdom Metazoa; phylum Nematoda; class Chromadorea; order Rhabditida; family Pratylenchidae; genus Radopholus; species Radopholus similis. The sequence continues at coordinate 28,841 of VAHH01000230.1, forward strand.
AGGAGGACCGACCACCAGCCACCACTCTCCACCGCCGCAACAGCCGAGCGCAACCTTTGGCGTCGATGAATGCAAAGGGGATTGTCGTCCTCTCCTCACTTCCTTTCCTCCATCGCCGCCCATTTCCAGCCGCCCCAATCCCCTCCCTGCCTCTCTTCCGATCACATCGTCCCAATTCGCGCACTGAAAAAATCGCGTCGCAGTCTCCGCTCTTTCTTCCATTATTCTTGCGTCCATTCTCATTATATCGCTCTAGCCCGCCGCCCAGCCTCAACCCGAATAAGGAATTAGTGTGATTGATCGATTCGATCCACGGGACGGGACTGGGCTGATTGGCGCAGATTATGCTTTTATCCCTCTGTCCCTTCGTCGACTCCCAATCGGTACGCAATGAATCGGCGTCTTGCGCCTTCCGTAGTGTTCGGCCTCCTGCTCTTCATTTTGGTTTGGAACGGTGCGCCTGCACTTAAATGCAAGTGCTCCCAATCGTCACCGAAGGTTCCCTGCGAGGTGGGCTATTTGCCGTGCTTCCTGCAATATTCGGTGGTTTCAGCACGGCGTCTGTGAAGTCCCTTCCGCCACATCGGGTAACAGTGTGTGTGTGCGTTAGCAAAAAACATCGCCTGACTTTCCAGCGTGTTTGATGCTCGACCACCCGCTCTCGGGAAGACATTGTCAGTGCCAGTTGGTTCCATTTAGATTTTACCCCAATACCCGGCAGATGCGTGCAGCACTTCGGAGCTGAAAGAAGGGGAATGCGTGGAGAAGCAGTCAAAGTCGGGAGCTAGCGTCAAGGTGAACAACGAAAACAATTTGGGCTTTGCAGAGTTCCGTTCAGGTGTGCTCTTGCAATTCGTCCGATTTCTGCAACTTCAAAATATGGCCGGATGGGAAGGAGGAGGAAGAGTTCGTGGAGGACAACGAGGAGAGCTCCGAGGATGGCGAGGCCCGCCTGACGGAGGAGAGCGGTGAGCAGCAGCCGAGGAGGCGAACCACCTCCCCCAACGGCGCGTTGGCCACCCACACAGCACCGGTGTTTGTATTTGTTCTGGCGGCCGCTTGCCCCGCTCTGCTGGCGCTGTTCGCCCACTTTCCCACCGCCGTCCTCCTCTCCACGCGATAGTTGTGTCACCGTCATTCACTCACTCTTCCGTACTCCTCCCGATTCTTTCCATTTATTCAACTGGCAGAAAGTAAAAAGGACAAAACACAGTCCTCTCTCTTCATAGATTGTCGATTTCCACCTCTTCGGCAGCCGCTGCAGCTGGGGAGATGCCCATTGCGCGGCAAAGGAACACGTACGCAATGTCCATCGATTGGGCAATCGTGTCCGCCTTCTTGAAGCCATGTCCCTCGCCCGGGAACAGTTTCAGCAGAGTGGGGACCTTGTTGCGCTTCAGCGCCTCGTGACACTTTTCGCTTTGTGCCACGGGTACTACGGGATCGTCCGTTCCGTGGAGAAAGGCGACGGGCACATTCACGCGGTCAATGTTGTGAATGGGGGAACGTTGGCGGTACACGTCGATTTGCGCGGGGTACGGTGCTATCAGACGCATCGTGTTCTCCTTCTCGAATTTGTGAGATGCCTTGCACAAATCCTCCAAATCGGACACCCCGTAGATAGAAACGGCGGCGGCAAACGGGTTCTGCGGATGGAAGAGCACACTCAGCGCTGTGAAGCCGCCCGCCGAACTGCCCAAAATGCACACCCTTTTCGGGTCTACTTTGCCGGCGTCGATCAGAAATCTGGAGAAAGAGGTGCTGAAACAATGTCTACACCCAAATGGCTGGTGACTTTGCCCCGTTGATCATGTCGTCCCTGTCCGCCACTCCCCACTGGCCGTTGAGCAGTTCGCGAAACTCCCGTCCGAAACCAGTTGAGCCTTAAAAGAGGAGAAAATGAACCGAGACACCGGGGAAGGCTGTTGCCTCTGTAGTTGATGTCGAACACGGCAAATCCTCGAGAAGTAAAATATTGCCTGGAATTGCATTTTTTAAATATTATTCTGCATCGTGATTGCGAAGTCATTCCCACTTTTTTAGATCTAGTGCGTCGTTTGTGCGCGCAGTGGGGCCACCATGCACGAAGAAAAGGACTGGCGGACGCTGGCCGGCGGTCCCTTGACTGGAGTTGCTCGTCGGCGGGTAAAAGTACCCTTGAACGGTGACCCCTTCCGATTGGAAGCACAGAGACTGTGCGGTCGAGATGGGCAGTTGGGAGAGCTCGTCCTGGTCGCGTGCCTCACGGACAACAGTTGCCTGGACGAGATGGATTCTGTATTTCTGTTGCCCGGGTTACGATTTACGAATGCCGGCTGCTGTCGAGTGTCCACGCACAGAAGTGACACAGCTCTTTTGGGTCCGCTGGCCAGGCAGAACAGTTCGCCCGAATTGCGTGCGAAGCAGAGTTGCGAGAAGACGGTGAAACCCAATTGGTTGACTGAGTCTATTTTGCTGTGCCACTCGGGGCGAGACAAGTCCAGCTCGTAGAGTCCCCCTGCGACAGCAGCAATCGCCTTGTTTTTTCCGGGGAGCAACACAAACGGGCGATTGTCCGCAAAACTCCATTGCGGCTGAAATGGGATAGGATGCCGGCTCACCACCCATTGGCGAGAAAGGGACTTCGCCAATTTCGCCCAGTTCTGGGGGAACAATTCCGGCGTCTAGCGGACCCTCTGGCCGTCTCTGGTGGTCCATCCGGTGCACATTCCAACTGCCATTCTGGTCGCTGATCCCCCACAGCCCCTCCTCCGTCCATGCCAATCCGAAGTTACTGTGTCCGTTGCCGGCCACCTCCCTCACACTCCGGTCCCCCGCCAGCTCCATCACACGCACAGAAGTGCTCTCCCAGGACTGCAAAAGTGAAACAGAAATCAGGGCGTACAGACAGACCATGTCTGGCTGGTTCCACTGGATCCAGGCCATCCAACGTCCACCCGGAGAGACGCGAGGTTCTGCGTAGAAGTCTGCGCCCTCGCACTGTCGGACAGGGTTCCAATCAACATTCATTCTCCTGGTCCCTCCTCACCAAAACTTGGCTTTGCCCACTCTTGACATCGATGCGTACCAGTCTGTTCACTTGTTCCCCGCCTTTTGGGTGCAACTCCTGCACTGCGTAAATGTGCCCGTCGTGTGCAAACAAGTCTGCATAGCGGATGTCTCCTCCCGCCGTGTTCGCCACAATTGGTCGGGGCTCTGCGCCGGGTTCGCACAGTTCCGAGACTCCGCTCGAATGGCAAATAAATACGCGCCCCGCCGTGTCCAGACAAAACGACCCGCCGCCGTACTCGTGTACACTGTGGGAGGGAATGGGCGAAGGAGAATGGACACCATTGTGTTCACCTGTTGGAGACGGAGATGGCGGGAGAAGTCCACTGGACGGGGGACTGTCCGGACGGGGAGCGCGAGAACAGCACTCGCTTGCCCTGGGGAAAGGTCTGCTCCACCCAGAAGGGGTCGCCCGTGGCAGAAACCTGAAGAAAGGAAGTTGCCCAAGCCCATTGACTCGATCAGTGCTGTTTGGTTGCCTGTAACTCGCAAATGGTCTTGCAGTTTCCGCCGGTCAGCAACCGGCCCGTGACCGGACTCTCCCAACTCCCGTAGTCGGCAGCAGTCATACTTCTCCGGCTCAGAACTGGGATGGACGAGAATCGGCCGAGCAAACGGAACAACGTGGAAATGGCCAGTGTTCGCTTAACGGGAAATCGATGGAAAGCACTGCGAGTTATCGCAAACAGACAATCTCGAGAATAGAATCGATTGCTTCGAACAAATGATTCGGATCCAAATATGGATGGATGGGGCATGGGAGATAAGTCAAAACAACCAATTTATCGTTTACCAAAATGAAAATTCTAATAGTTAATGAGCAATTGTGTATTTGAGCATTATTGGCATAACATTATTATTAATAAATATGTATTTAACTTTCTTCCACCCGCCCTGGATTTAAGTGATCGGTCGCCAACTTTTTTCTTAGTTTGATTCACTCGAACTTCACTCCTTGGGCCAATGGCAATTCCTTGCCGAAGTTGATTGTGCAAGTGGAGCGACGCACGTAAGCCTAGAGCAATAAACATTAATTTTTAATGCACGAATAATTTTGCTCACCTTCCAGGCGTCCGATCCGCTTTCCCTGCCGCCGCCTGTTTCCTTCTCGCCGCCAAACGCCCCGCCAATCTCCGCACCCGAAGTGCCAATATTCACGTTCACAATGCCGCAATCACTGCCTCTCGGTCTGGAAGCGTCAATTGTTCGGCGGACAATTCCAAAAAACTCGCCCAATCCATTCGGACAGAAGTGCCAGGTTTTGGGTGAACAAACTGCTGGAGAGCCCCTGCTTGGCTTGGTTGTTGATTTGCACCGCTTCCTGGATTTCGAAGCGAATTCATTTTAATGTGTGCAAACAACGAGCCTCGAAGCTAGCCACTTTCAGCGCGTAAACAATCGGGGCGAATGTCTCCCTGGAACATGCATGGGCTCTTCGGCCGGCAATTGCCCGGTGGCTTATTTACCGCATCACCACTGGGGAGTCGTGCGCGAGACCGCTGATGATAGTCGGCAGCACAAAGTTGCCGGCCCTGTCCTCCGCCACTCTCCCCCCGCACTCCAGTTTGCCGCCCTTCAAGCGCATGTTATGGCCCAAAGACGCAGGGAAATGCACTCACACTTGCGATTGCCTCAGCAATGGCCGACTTGTATTTGAGCACCGCTTCGCGTGTGTGCAAAGGCCCAATCAGAACTCCCTCGTCCAACTGGCGGAAATCAAAGTCAGTTCCCAACCGTTCAAACGGTTATCACCGGATCGCCAATCTTAGACTCAATTTGCCTGTACGCGTTCACAACTCGCTGCAACACAACGTCGTAAATGTCCTTGTGGATGATCAAGCGTCTTGTGCTGGTGCATCTTTGTCCTTTAGTGCGAGTTAAATGGAAACAAAATATTTAGAACCTGCTGTGCCCACACAAGAGAATGTGACTGCCGGCACGACCAGGTTCAAGTCTGCGTCCTCCATCACCACAATTGCGTTGTTTCCGCCAAGTTCAAGTAGAACCTGCGCAGCCCATTCTTTTTTCACACAACGCCGAGAAGCAAAAGACCTTTCCGAAGCGAGCCTAGACAATGGAGAGGTCAAATGTGGGTAATTCAATGCGCATTCAACCTGCACGTGTTGCCCGACGATCCTGCCCACTTCAGTAGAGCCTGAATCGTGTTTGTGATTTGGCGATCCTGGCAGTCTGACCAGTGAACGAGAGGAGGTTAATGCGCGGATCCCTGACCAGACACCTGGAAAAATTCGTACCATTGGTAGTATTTACAACGTTTCGATCATTGGCACAACGCAAACTCACATGCCGATGTCCCCTTCACCGCATAGCATAGAGCATATGGCCGGGGGATGGCCGTTCTTGCGAAGCACCTCAGCAATGAGGCGAGTGATTGCGATTGCGGTCAGCGGAGTGCTCGGCGCAGGTTTCCAGAGCTAATCTCATTTATTTAAAAAGGTTGCGTCCGAATTGCCCGCTTACCAGAGAATTGCCGCAAACTAGTGCCAACGCGGCATTCCACCCTTTCGGGGAAATTGCTAATTCGGAATTGTCTAATCTGGGAAAAACCGTAAACTGCAGCAGGAAAATTGAAAGCCGAGATGACACCGACCTGGGAAAAAGAAGAAGTCTCAATATTGAAGCGATAATTGGCTCACCACTCCTAACGGGTTCCATTGCTCCAGCAGGAAGTGGTTCTTCCGCTCTTTAAATATCAACAATGCAAATATGTATATTCTCCTCCTGTTAAATTACCCGAGGGGATTATGCTCCCGCTGAACATGCGCGATAACCCCGTCGCGTAGTCTGCAATATCGACGAACTCTTGCACCTCTCCGCGTCCCTCCGATGCAATCTTGCCCATTTCGAGGGTTACCTGAAAGTGGCAATCATGTACGCCGAATCGGTCGACAACTGCTGATTCACCAGTTTTCCGAGGTTGTCAATTTGGCTGCGAAGTGCGTCGCCGATTTGGCGGACAACCTCGCCTCTGGCCGGAGCAGGGACATTCATCCATTGGGCGTATGCAGAGCGAGAGGCCTTGATCGTCCTCTCGTAGTCCTAATGGGGACTTCTGCGTGGAAAAATGTTAAAAAAGATCACCGACTTCCTCGGTTCCAAATCGAACTTTGGCTATTGGCAAATTGGACGCGGGACAGATTGACTCGACCACTTTCCCGGATGCCTTCCATGTGCCGTCGAACACGCCCTCATTTTCCCGTTGGATGCCCAACTTGGCGAGAAAGGAATATTTGGGCTGGTCGACCAACAAAGAAGCCATTCTGGTTGTTTGGCCGAAGAAATTCAAAGTCAAGATGGGAAATGGTCTTGTCCGTTGGTTCCTGGCCGATATATGCTTGGCTACCAGGGTTCGACCACACATCAACATAACGAACTGAAAGGGACTGATATCTGCTGATATGCATTTGTTGTATTTTCTATTTTGTATCCAAGTCCAAGCAAGGCAAGGGCCGAGGACCTAAATATTGCAGAAGAAAATTTGGGTAATTATTATTTGTCAACAATCTTCTTGGTGAATTTTGTTGAAAGCAAAGAGTGGGGGTTGGGGAAGGAGTCAAAGGAAGGGAGGGGAGGGGCGATTGACTGGCTGAGATGGAGGGTGTGCTTTATGCGGGGCAATCTGTGAACCAATCACAATCATCGAACGCGTGATTAAGACAATAACCAGGGAAAAGGTGGGAATGAAAAAGCAAAAACAAAATGTGAGCTCTGACGGAATCGGCAGGGGAACACGTGGGGATGGATGTGTCTTGTGTCGAATTCCAAATTACAAAAAATAGGGTATAAAAGATAAAAATTTACATAACATATAAGATATAAGTTGGGATTCAAGCCCATTTTGTCCGGCTAACACGAAGCTTTAAAGTGTTAATTCTTTTGGGCCAAAGAAAGAATAGACTCAAATAGCGAGCGCAGATGTCTCATTCCAATTCTCTGTCCGTTGTGTTTTCTTCTCTGGCACTTTGGCTGCTTGGAGTTGGAGGCGGCCTTTGGCTATGGCCGAAGTGGAGCTTTATCGACCAATACCCATTGACATTGCAAAGAAAATTGTTGCCCTTTCTTCGTTTCTTTCCATTTTCATAAAATTTTGCCACATCTGGATAAATGATTCCCCCCGAACGAGGCTTCAAGGGTGATGCCGCCTCACAGCAGAATTCTGCTGAATCTCTGAGCACAATGCAGAAGGTCGTTCGATATGCTGAAAAGGTGATTAATGATTATCGTTGGTTCCTCTGGAATTTGAGTTGAATACTCGTTTGAGGACGATTTATTACTCTACATGACTGCCGCCTTCGGAATTTTCATGCCCGCTGTGATGTATTTTTTCTACCGCCACGTTCACAACAAATATAAGCAAATAAAGGTGATTGATTGGTGGATAAACGAATTTTATGTTTTTATCGTTAAAATTAAAACCTCGAAATATCAGAAAGCCCGTAAAAAGGAGAAAAGACCCGCACCAGGGGAAGGCAGAAAGACAACGATATTTTACTGCTCCGACAGTACTGCCTCAAAGCAAATCGCCTATGAATTAGCGGATGGCCTTCAAAAATTCGACCCTATTGTGTCCAAATTGGGTGCCAGAGAGTTGGAGAAGGCGCGTAATCCAAGGGTATAAATCGAAAATTTGCACAATTTTTGTTTTATTCCAAGGCATTGCACATCTTTATCATATGCATCAGTGACTTTCCTTCCGAAAGATTCACAGAATTCATTGATTGGCTCGACGAACTGAGATATGAACATCGAAAAAAGTTTTCTCGTTAAACGAAAAATGGAATAATCAATCCAACATTAAGGAATTACTTGAAAGAAACAAAGTTTATCCTCCTGAGTCTGGAGGAAGAGCATCCGATTACAGAAGTTGGGTGCAATGAAGAAACCGGAGAGGTTGAGCGTCTGGGGGAATTAAGAAATAACACAGCTACCTTCCCCATTTAGGTGGTTATTTCACTGGAGAAAAGGTCGATCGCAATATGGATATTCTTTTAATAAATTTAACATTAATAGACTTCGCTCATTGGAATCCATTCCTCTGGACATAATAAAATCTCCCCGTTCTGAACAGAAGGTGGCGATGAGGAAAATACTGGAAGGGGTTGGCGCCAGACTAGAGGAATTGGTCCGCCGATTCTATGTGGGTACTCCAAACTGACTGATGAACAAAAAAGTGGTTTACTAAATTTTTTACAGTATGGAGAATTTGATCCAAACGAATCAGATTTGCATGATGAATCGGCCGAGGACACAGGTGCCGAGGAAAGGTAAAACCATCTGCTGCTGGTGCAAGCCAAAAATGATAATCTCACTCCATTAAGTGATTGAACAATTGACTTAAATCCCTTTCAACGACATGGCGTCCACCATGCATGAAGCTCAGTTGCCAGCATCCGTTTATCCAACTCCAATATAAGATACTCATTATCAGTTATCACATTACTCACGACCATGTTGATTTCCCCTTTGCTAATATAATGTCTAATGTTAACGGATAAAATGATTTTAACAATTCATTCATTCAATCAAATAATATAATAATACATATTTATTGGAGTCCGTCAAAATAATAATAATATGTAGATAATAATTTCCCCATTATTCATTGGAATTATTTTAAAACGAGTGATCAATAAAGTGTTGTGTCTTTACCGTCAGAGTCAGTTGGTGTATGTGTCAGACAATAAATAATTGGGAGATTGGTAACAACTCATTAAGATTTTGCAATAATGTATTAAAGTGCATGATGGATAGGTCGATCACTTGCTGAAGGGATAGTTGGAATAGGTCTGCGAGGGAGGGATGCCTGCCGCAGCGCCAAACTGTGGGCCGCCGCCAATCCCGGCATTGTACGAATTGGCATTCGGAACTGTTGATGATGGGTAAGCGGTCAGCATAAGCTGAGGCTCCACTGAAACCTTTATTCATCGCTTGTCCGAATTTTAAAGCTCACTCATATTCCCACTTCGCTGCTGTTGCTCCTTGACCTCTTCTTTGCGGTCTGCCTCCGCTCTTTCCAGGCGTTCAAGCTAATGCAAATTTGATGGACAGTGAATAGCTTATTCGCTAATTATTACTCTCGATCCAAAGTCTCGCACTGTCTGAACCATGAAGGGCATCGCACAGTTGACGATGTTGTTGCGCCAAGCCAACTCCAGCACAACGTCGGGTCGGAGCAAATCATAGCACTTGTACAGCAGGGTAGAGAAGCAATCTTTCAACCCTTCTTTGAGGAAAAACTTCATCAGATCCTCGACTATCTCGGGTTTCCTGCTCTCAGCTGCATAGTCCATTGCGTCCTAAAATTCCGCGCATTTTAAGAGTTATATTGGCATTAGTGTATACGTTGTAGAGTTTGTCCTTTTTGCAAAGCTCCACGGATTGTTTCCAACGGTTGTTGCCTTTGTAGAGATAAGCAGAGATTCTCCGAAACTCAATCAACGGATGGTTTTCGAGTTGCTGAGCGAGCACGATGTTGTCGAAATTGTCGTAGGTCTCAATGCTGGCTCTCAATGACTCGTAATCCTCGTCCTCAATGAACAGCTGATTGAGGCATTCATTCAGGGCTTTGTTGTTCTGATTTTGGACTTGACGAAGATAGGGCTGGACAAGCGCCAGTTGGTTGACTAAAACATTCGCGAATTATCAGAACCTGGAAAAATACAATAACACCTTTTTGGAAAAATGCAACGGTCCTCGTTTGATCAAGTCGTGGTGACAATACCAGGAGAAGATCGTTTAACAACGTGGGCTTATAGTCCAAATAGAATTGGATGGCTTTGTAGTAGAGTTCCACGTTAGCGACCTTTAGGAAAATTATATATGGTTTGCCTCAATCAGACTTCTTACCTTTGTCACAATTTCCTTGAAATGCTGCTCTCGCCAAGCCTCTGTTGGATGCTGAATCATCGTCAACACAGCGTTGTCGTATTCCTCGTATTTGTCGTAGAGAAATACCAATTCCGACCAGAGATGTGCATGTTCGGCAGCACGCAGAACCTGAAGATACGTCCAAATTCTGTGTTTTAAAATTCACAAACTTTTGGAATGTTGACACGGGACCAGAAAAGCTCCAGATGTTCACGCATCTTTTCGGTTTTGAATTTGCTGTAGAGTATGGCCAGTTCGGTGAACATTCCCATATGGGCTCGCTCAAGGCCCAATGCGTTCTCCAACAGTGCAATAAGCTCGTCAAAATATCCCCGGTTCTGGTAATAGTTGATCAGTTCATCAAGCTCATCAGCATGCACAACAATGTGTAGTCCGCAAATTTGCCCCAATCGGAATTCTTGGGAGTTGACACAGGCGAAACACACCTATAAAGTGGATCTGCATAAGACTACTCGTTCGATATTTCACCTGTTTCCACGTCTTCGTTGAGTTGGCCTTTCGCGCGGCGTCCACAGCTCCAGGGAAATCGCCCAATTCCACAAGCGTAGTTGCGAGTTTAGCGTAGTTGCTAATGCTGTTGAAGAGAATCCTCGCAGCATCATTCATCCCCTGCTCCACACAACGATCTCCCACTTGTTGTATCTGTGCGTGGTTTGGCTCCGTGATGAATTCTTCGAGCTCTGTTAGACGACCAGTTTTTGCATATGCGAAGCACAGTTCTGTCTCGATGAAGGACTCGCGCGACTTCTTTCGAGCCATCTGCAGGTAGCGAACAAGGTCTTCCCAGTGGTCGGTTTCGTCGCATTTCTTTGCAACTTCGATGAAGGCACTCGGATCGTCAGCCTTGATAAACGAATCGACAGCCTCTTTGACCAGGCCCTCGTTCAGTTGAGACTTAGCTAGTGCGGCCCACACAGCTGGCTCATTGACCTTTTCAGCAAATTCGTAGGCCCTATCGAGATTCCTCACGTTCTCGATCAACACCTAAAATATTTGAGTCATTACAAACCAACACAGATATTTAAATAAATTAATCTACCTTAATCGCTGAAGCATTGACGCCGAATTTGCGGAAGATGGCGAAAGCCTCTTCATATAATTTATTGGTAATGGCAATGTTGGCAATGTCTGGAGCATCATAATTATCCAATTTTTGAATGTATTCCATGACGCGGGATGAATCTGCTTTCATCGCCGTCAGAATGAGCAAATTTTGCAGATTCCTGTGCTCGCTAAATGTTGATGTGTCAAGCACAATCTTCTCGAGGAGCTCAATCAGTTCATTTGGAAGGTCGGCAGCCATGAATGCTTTAACGGTGATGCTGATGTCGTCGGGGTCGAGTGTTTCAGAGAGCGCAGTCTGCACAACTTGGTCGATAAGCTGTCGCCTGTACTGGTTGTCCTCCGCCAAAACAATTGCCCAGAGCTCATTATCGCGACGCCGAACCAAGTATCGAGCCAGACTTTTGAATAACGAGTTTTCGTTGCAAACCTATATTAAAAAATATTCCGATTTCAGAATTAAAAATTACCGCAATTAGTTCGGCGTCACATCTGCCACGCTCGTATGCAATCAGTGCATAGTGAGGATCACGTTTCTCGCAGTACTTCCCAATAGTCTTCGGATCGTAGAACTGATTTTCACGGAGAAAGCGTTCCGGATTGTTGTTTGCATCAATGTAAATCTTGGCCAGTGCGTTGTGTGTGGCTTGATCCTGGTTTCCCTCGTGGACGCGGCTTTCCAACCAAGAGCTCAGCAATTTCAAGCTTAAAGAGAATACATCTATAGTCGGCAATGATAAATCCGTGAAACACACCGATTCCGCTTCTCGACCTCCTCAACAAGTTCATCAATGTCAAACTTCCCTTTAGTGATTTGAATCAATTGTTTGATTTGGTCTTCCGAGCAATCGACATTCAGGAGAGCACCAACAACGATGGGCAGGCGTTTCGGGTGCACTTTGCTGACGAATACTTCAATTGACTTCATCAAATTGCTGCGATAGAGGTAGAGAACGAGATCTTGCACCATGTCATGTCGGTCACAAACAATTATCAACGGCAACTGACAGTAAATGACAATAAAAAGGTCAAGTCGAAAAATAATTCACTTGATCAGTCAGCTTTGCTTCTTTCAGGTAGTTCTTCACTCGTTCCGGATCGTAGCAGTTGGATTCTCTGCAAATGCGCTCTACTTCTTTTATCTGGCCAGTACGGGTTGCCGCCTAAAAGAAAAAATATTAACGGCACATTAGGCATTTATTATTCGGTCTTTGTGAATTTGTGTTAGCTTGCCTGAATGTATTTGAAGTGGACCTCTGGATCTTGGCTGAAGTTGACGATCGAACCGAGGAAATAGAACAAGCCTTCATAACTCTTGAATGACTCAAACAGATCGATAAGAGCTTGAGTCGACAACTGTTCGCAATATTTCGACGCGATTTGCACAACAATCTGGAGATTTTGGCGAAGATTTGCTTGAAGCATAGCTTTGAGGCACTCTAGCGAGTCTTGAACATTCAGTCGGCCAAAATAATTGATTAGCCACTGATATTGAAACGCGTATTAGTAGTGTTCAGGAGTTTAATTTTTGGCTACCTCCGCATTGAAATGTTGTGTGTGGACAACTGTGCGTTTGATGTCGTAAAGATCGGTAAAGTGTTCCAGAGCTCGCTGTGGAAGACCGGCCTTTTCGCAAAGCTGACCAATCGCCGCTCGATCGTAATGGTTGAACATCCGGTTGCCGAGAATTGCATCAGCAACTTGCGGATTCGATAACAAATTCATCTCCAATAAACGTGTTTGCAAGTGTCCTTGAGACTCATCATCGCTCTTGAGGGCTTCGAGTAGGAAGGCAGTGCATTGTTGGATGTTTCCGGCTTCGACAAAGCAGTCAACAATCTTTAAAATAATTATTATGAAAAAGGTAAATTTTTGCGCACTTGGTTGATATCTGCTAGCGGTTCACCAGCTGGGCCCTCATTAACAAGCATCAGAGCAAATTTGGATGCATTCTCTGGATGAGTGCGGAGAACCTGGCGCATTTGGAAGAGATAATCGGGTTCGAAGTTGACCCTTTTGGCATAGAGGATTATTTTGTCGAACTGTCCCATCTCCGCAAAACACTGCACAACTTTGTGTGGCACACTTCCACGCAGATAAATGCTCAGGGCCAGGTTGACGTCGTGTTGCTTGACAAGATCTCCCAACTCCTCGCTGAAGTCCAATTTGCCCTCAGAAATCCACTTTTCTACGAGTTGCTTTCGTCCCTTAACGTTTGAGCATATTACATTTTTTATTGCTTTGATACCTGCGCAAGGACTGGTCTACATAATTCGAGAGATTCGTATTTGTTTAGTGAACCCTGTTCGAGCAATGCATTGAAGTAGATGAGTAGCGGAGAGGTGCCCTTTCCTTGAGGGACAGCCGATTGGAATTTTTGCAATGTCTGTGGAGTCCTCAGAATGTTTTGAGGTGCTGTCGAAGCGACTTTTGCCGCTTCGGTGTAATTTCCATTTCCGATAACCAGATTGAATTTGCGCACAAACAGTTCTTCCGCTCCAGGGAGATTGCAACGCGAGGCGAGTTTAAGTGCCAAATCGGGATTTTGTAGTTGTTGAGTTACGTACGGTATTATGGTCGTTTCGTCCAGACCGACACTGATCACCTATAAGTTTTTCAAGGACTTTTCATTTATTTTTTTAATGCGGGCATACCTGTCCCGAGCGATTTATTCCTAGAACCCCATTGTTTTGGGAATATTCGGTGGATATGAAGACTGTATCGGTCGAGATTCGCACCGTATAAATGGATATCCCTGTCTCTATGTCAAACACATGCACGTACCCGTATTTCGTGATCATATAGAGAAGACCATATTTGACAGATGCCTAAAAACGTCACACCTTGATATGGTCCATGTCCTAAATTACAGGTTCACCTGCATAGACACTGGAAAGTCTTGTCCAGCATCGGCAGGATATTGAACATCGATGGCTTTTTTCTGGTATGGCTGGTTTCCATTCGGCGTTGCGGAAACTTCAACAATGTGAAGCTACATGGATGAATGAA
>VAHH01000231.1:0-42846 GCA_013357305.1 Radopholus similis
TCTATTAGTCTACTTCTATTCAGTTGTCCCCCATGTTTGTGTAGAAATTTTCAAGATTAGCGGATTTTCAACTTTAACTGCGACACATATTCGATTCGATCCGAGAATCAAGAATGGAAATAAATGTTTCCTTTATTAGTACTTATACTAGTCTTGGGATAACTGCAGAATACTTTGAAGTTTGAACGTCCATTTTCAGGCAAGATTAGTAAACTATATTTATATCCGTCTAAAGTCTAAACGAATTTTTTGCTACACATTACAATCGGATCGAGTAGCTTTCATCAATCATCACATATAAATTAGAAACCCACTGTGGTTTTTTGAACGTTGCAAATTCTAAAGGCAATAAATCTCCTCTTTTCATTTTTTTTAGAAATTCAAAGAAATATCGTAAAAAATTGCAGCAGCCGCGATTACCGCACTCATTCAGGACAACAAACAACGCAAAAAGTCGAGCCAACTTCTAAGCAACCTTTCATGCACTAACGTTGAAGACGATCGCTTAGAAAAACGACTGCCGCGTGCAAGAAGCGCCTCTGTGCCATTAGGGCAGCAGAGTTTGGCTGAGCAAATGGCAAAATACTTTATTTAATGTTTGGTGTTGGCAACTGCGATAAATTAAGTTACGTCTCCTTCTAATGGTAGCGCTTTACTACCCGCTATCCGTTGGATTGACATTCTACCAAAAATGGTTTATCAATGTAACCCTTTGCCTAAAGTCATTGCTAGGCACTTAATGGAGTAAAACATTTTTAAAGGGTTATCGGCTTCCTCTGCTCATCGTGGCTGGTCATTACGCCACCAAGTATGCGTTGGCCACATCCATACGGTCACTGGTCGAGTGGATTCAAAAAAATCGGCGGGTACGCGTCCCGCTTCAAGAACAGTTCCGGTGGCTAATGCCTATAGGAGTTTGCGCTTCTTTGGACATTGGACTTTCAAATTGGTTCAAAAATGAATATGCTAAGGCTGATTATTTTTGCAAACATTTAAGGTCTCTTGAATATGTGACAATTTCTCTCTACACGATGGCCAAATCCAGTTCTATTCTCTTCATCGTTGGTTTCTCACTACTTTTAAGGCATTTTTTCAATCATATTTGGCAAATAAAGTAGTAGTTAATTCTTAATCAATAATCATATTAATTTAGACTTGAACGATGGGGAACCAGCCTTGCTCTATCTGCATTTCTGATTGCAACTGGACTTTTCCTCTTCACATGGCAGTCAACTCAACTCGATCTTAGAGGTGAATTTGTTACGGTACTTTTGATGCACGTTTTCAAGTCAAGGGCTTTTGTTGGTGGAGCTTGCTGCGCTCTGCACAGGCGTTCGCTGGACAATTTCCCAGTTGATCATGCAAGGTGAGGAGTGTGCCACGCCTGTGCGTCATCCTCTGGACATGGTTTTAAATTTATAAACATTAAAAATCTAATTTCCTTTTTCAAGATGATCGCCGTACAACCATGGATGCTGATAGCAATTGTGCCCATTGTAATCGTGGTAGAGGGCCCTGAGCTCAGCTTTCACTCGCTCACCTCATTTCACAATGATTTCGACCCACTACTCATCTTGGTTCTCATCCTTGTTGGCGGGATACTCGCTTTTCTAATGGAATTTGCGGAATACCTCTTACTCGTCAACACTTCAGGAATAACGTTATCTATTCTTGGAATAGTAAAGGCGAGTGATTTTATCCAGTCTTTTATTTTTTAATGTTCAATTTCGATTATTTTAAAGGAAGGTATCAGTTTATTATTGGCTCATTATCTACATGGGGACCGTCTTTCCGAGATCAACATAATCGGCTTGATCATATGCGTTTGCGGAATGGTAATCGCTAATCATAACTGCTTGACCCAAAATGTTAACTTTTAGGTTCTGCATAGCGTACGAAAGGCAAGGCGCAATCACTATTCATCGATGGGCAGTGTCTCTTCGCACTCTTCATCTTCCTCGTGTTCCTCCATCGGATCCACGTCATTGCGGGCATCCGCCGTTCAATTCAAGCCTTCAACTGCAGCAACATTTCCTCTCCATGAAGAAATCGAAGCGGAGTACCGAGAGAAGCTGCTTGTCTATGATCAATCGTCGTCCACCATTTGAACTATTTTATATTCAATTCTTCCTATATTCCATGTTTTTCCTTCCGGGTCATTCACAATCCAATCATTTGTAAGACATTACTAAAGGGCCAATAACATTTAACATTCACCTGTTTTCTGTTGCTGTTGTACATTTATGTTCTATGTTGTTCATCCTATTTCTCAATGATACCATGGCATCCAAAATGCAAAATGTGAATTTTATTTTTTATAATTTATTATCATTACATTCCCACATTATAGTAGATAGTATTCCTATACATTACAATTTTGCGCAAATGAATTCGGTCATATCAGTCCTGCTCCTGATAAGTGATAAGTATACACGTATACAGGTATGGTACAGCTTATTCTATTTTGCCAAAGAAAGGCACTCACTCTCTTGTTCTGATTGACATATGTTTAGGTACATTCATATTCTGGTCAGTACTCTTAGCAATTGTAATATATAAAAGTGAATCACCTTCATTCTTGGGTTGAACTCATGATTTTGTAAAAATTTATGATTCCTATGGTTCAATATGTACTAAATGAGTGATAAAGATAACGGTTGCTGGTTGGCGTTAGCGCATAAAATCACATACATAAATAACCTTTTGTCCATTATGGTCCGATTGACTTCCCTCACCCCTAGTCCGAACCAAAAATATTTGAAAAAACACCAAATTAGTTGAAAAACGCATAAAGGGCTATCTTTAACACTGGCACTGGTGCTCTAGGTAATAATCCATTTAAATAGGTATAGCACTGTTTTGGCTGGGACATAAACTTAGACTTGCATATTCTATGCGGGCTATAGATATAAACTATAGAGTATAGACTTAACTTCTCTTCTGCTTTTGCTCTTCTCATTTCTCAAGTCCCCAGAAGTCCCTCCACCTCACCTCAGTAACTCATCGCCATCGAGAATTACATATTTGCATAGTACTAATATAAGTAGGAATCATTATGTATTTTACAGCAAAGAAAAGAGTAAAATGTATGCCACTTTTCTTCACTTCAGAAGTTGGATCTTTGCACCTTAGTCTCTTCCCCCAAATTCTTGTTTGCAAACAATATGCACGAGGAGAACAGATTAACCTTTGGGTGTCTGCTTTTAAATTTTAAGCCTTTTAAACTCCGCTTGTCGTCAGTTGTTCATTCTCTAAACATTTATTCACTTTGTTAGCAGCCACCACGCCACGCTCAAAATATTTACTGCCGTATTTCAAAAGCAAATATAAAAAACACCCCATTTAATCCAACTGAATTCATTTGTTGATTCTAGATCAGATTCAGATGAGCAGGACATTTTGATTAGTGCCCAAACAGCCGTTCGCGCTGGACAGTCAAATGTGCACCAGGGATTTGGGGGGTGGCAATAACGGAGGCAAAGAAAAGACCGATGAAGAATCGAAGAGACGTAGTGATCCTCCAAATGCAAATGGGGATCGAGTTCGGGACAGAAACGGGTATAGACAACGAGCGGTATGGAAAAATAAATAGTCAGAATTGATCACCAAAATATTCAGGCAGCACTTTGTGCTCGTTTAGCTGTTGACACTAATGCGCTGAGTGATACTTCGAAGCAACAATCAAAGCCGGTCGACAAATTGGAAGTGCTGATGGTGAGCGGAAGGACTGCAGGGGAAAAAAACTATTGGGTATGATGGAATAGAAGTTCTGCATATTGGTCTAGGTGCATATTGTCTTTAGGTATTACCTGGAGGTGGTGTGGAAAACATGGAAAGCACAGAAGAGGCTGTCGTACGCGAACTTCGAGAAGAGGCCGGCATCGTGGTAAGTCATTTTAAAAAATAAAAATACTAACAGTATATCCTTTTTAGGGCAAAGTCATCTTTCTCATCGGCGAATTCATTGTAAGTGCGACAAAACCTTATTCTCTTAATTCCGAAAAAGGATGACCAGCGCTTCCACCACACAACTTTGTATTTCCTCTCCGTGGTACAAACGTTCAGCGAATGGAGCGAAAATTGCGAGAATGGCCGGCAAAGACGCTGGATGGACATGAAAGAAGCGCGGCAGCGTATCAAGCAGAACCAGCTGCAAATGCTGGAACAAAGTGTGCTAGTGTAAGTTAAGTTTATACTTGAAACGGTGAGCCCAATTTTTCCATAGTGTCGAACATACACTAGCTGGCCACCCAGCCGGCATTAAGTGCCTAGAAGATTCCACTCTCACGCAACTCACTCCACCGACCCCTATTCGGACTACAAATGGGCGGGCAGCAGATGTTGGTGCAAGACAGCGCATGTCCATTCCGATACTGACCACATTAGGGATCGGCACCAAAAAGAAGCTAAGCGCAATGCAACAACGCGCAGCTTCTTCCACAGAATTCTGACAGCAGTTTATTCTCTGACTTCCACAAAACACCTTCAGCTACGCCACCACTTCCTCGTTCCCTATTCATACGTCCATCAAGGTTGTTTGTTCATTCTTTCCTATCTGATTCTTTCGGAACGGGTCACTTGTGTACCGCCACTAGTGTACCAATTACGATAGGGGTCACTAGTGTACCCAACGTTTTATTCCTTTGAACAAATCGTTTTGGTGCTTCTAAAAATAACCAGCTTGGCCACACGTTAGGCTCAGGCGTAAGCTTAAGCCAAGCTTAGGCTAAAAACGTTAGGCTTAGACGTAAGCTAAGCTTAAGCCAAAATGACCTCGGTACACAACTGGCGGTACACTAATGGCGGTACACAAGTGACCCCTACCGGATTCTTTCGCTCGCGAATAGAGAAAAGGGTTATTTATTTTGTTTCCCATCGGCATAATTTTGCCCCTATTTTATAACTCGACCGCCCATTTATCTGTTGCGCTTTGTTCGATTTTGAAGGCCATTTGTCGATACGACATTGCGCTTTAATATTTGTGTTCAGATTCTCAAACAGTACATTTCTTCCATCAGATTTTACAGTTTATCATATGGGCATTTTCACGTTTAAAGTGTGATGAATAAAACCAAATGGATGGTGGTGGAAACTTGGTCGGTTGCGTTTTACCTATAAACAATTAGTAGTAGCTACATGCCTGAAATGATTAGTTGAGTAGCGTGAAACTCCGTTTTTGCCAGCAATGCTATTACGCTCACCATCGGCGGCTGCCGTTTTTTCAATGTCCTTTATTTCGGAAGTCAAACGTCCAGGTTCGATTTTTGTTGGATAAATTACTACGAATATGTTTAGCACATCATCGTCTTCAATTTTCACTTTCGCCATCGTGTTTGTCTCCTCGTCACATTACGTTGCGGCACTTTTCCAGCAGGAACAGCGTCAAAAGATTGCGTGGCCAAAAGCAGGAGATTGACGAAGAGGATGAGGATGAAGAGGTGTTTGGTCTGGACTACAGAACTGCGATGGAAGTGCAAGAGACGGAGCTGCCACCCAATGGCAAAACAATTGAAGTGACGCTGCTCTCGCGGAGAATGGACCAGATAATCAGCAAATCGATTGGACTGAGCAAAACGTGACCAACTTAACAAAATATTTTTATTTCATTTAATTATTCAGCTCTCTGGACAAAGAAATAGCCAAAGGTTCCGTACGGGTAAATGATGAAATCGCCACGAAGAAGTCAATCGAGGTACATTCAATTAGAAAACGCGTTTGTTCAAATTTCGAATGAAGATGGAAGCGGGGGACGAAATTGATGTTTTCGATTCACCGTTCGAGGAAAATGAAAAGCTCGCTCGCGTGGAGCGACTTCTGGTGGTCAAATGTCCGTTCGACAAACAAAAAGGCTATCTGTTCGATTTGCGTCTCTGGCGAAACTTTATAACCGACAATTGGAAGCTTCAACAAAAATGGCCTCAGCCAAAGTGAAGACTGTTTGGTGCCTCTCTGTTGATGGTATCGATTTTAAAGTTCTAATTTCAGGGTAAATATATTTTACCATAAAAGTCCCTGCAATAGGCTTGAGTTTGGTTTTCCATGATTTCACAGTGTTCACAAATGCACAATCAGATAAGTCGCAAAGAAACAGGAAATGTTAGAGCAGCTTTAAGTGTCCGGTTATCTTGTCAACTTCTTCGTGTGTACCGAATATGCCCAGAATTGTGCGGGAACCTGCCGCTATTTGTGTGTGGCCTGCGTCCGCAACAATGTAGGCAAAAAGACCAGCTCTTCTCGCTTCACCGAACAATTCCGCGAGCTCTTCCGCATTTTTTCCTTTGAGCACAATCTGGGATTTAGAATTTATCTTGCAAAGTGCTGTTTGATTGTCCATCACCTTCATCTCGCCATGCCTCTTCCAATAATCCAGGGCCACTTGTCCTTCTCGTGACTTTTGTGCTGTCCTGTAAAGTGCCACCGCAGCATGGCCCACCTTTTCGTGAAAACAAAACTGAACTTCCACTCATTGACCATATAGTGTAATACCTGTGCTGCCAGTTTACCTGCGCCCATTTTTAATCCCATATTTGCGACAAAGACCATTTTGTGCGGTCCAGCGGTCAGTTTGAGTCTCGGCCGCAGAAAGAACGAAAATATATCGCCCATTTCTCAACCCCACTTCATTAAACGTCAATTTTCGGCATATTATCCAAGTACCAAAGTTGATGTGGACAAGAATTCAATCAGAACATATTTCCGTTTAAAATTTATCTTCATTCTGTGAAATAAAATATTAAATAATCACATTGATGGTTCTCCTTAACAGACAGACAAATGACGAAGACCAATGTTAGTTAGGTTTTACTATTGATTTTTACCGACTCTTTTTGTGGTGGAAAATTGCAGATTTCTCAATTGGGGAAATAAAAATTAAGGAACCAAGCGTAGTGACGAAGTCAATCAAAAAGGGGTTTCAATTTCAGTCCAATTGGTCCGTTCGTTGCGATATCTGTTTGCTTTTTTGCCGCTCTTCCAGAGCTTCTTTGTACTTCCAATCGTCGGCCATCGCGTCGCGTTCAAACACCAACGTGTTCCATTGCTCGCCCAACTTTTCCCGCTTCTCTTTCTCCGCGCGCTGTCGTTGCTCAATCCACCGTTTGGCTAGGAATCGCCAAGTATTTGCGTTTAGAACAGAATCCTAACCAACCTTGCGAAGCCACCTCAATCTCGTTGTGCAGCAGTGCTGCGGTCACATGCCTCCAAAGGCGACGACTTTCGCGCTCAGTCTGCTCCTTGACTGGGATGCACTCCTAAAAACCAGTTTAGGTTGAAACGGGAACTCAAAAACTTGCCTTCCTGACGTCCGGCTTCAGCCTTACATTCGAGAACAGGCTGTACTCTCCTTGCTCGCCCCGCCTCATGTAGATGTGTCCGTTCCACTCGCCCTTCAGTTGCATCACTGGCTTGCTTTTCCCGACAAGCACCGTGTTCGGTGGTTCATAGAAAATTGCTCCTTGGAGTTGGTGCGGCTTTCCCCGAAAGAAGGGCTTTGTCAGAAACTCGATCTCCGCACGGAAATGTGTTTTGTCGCAACAGACTTCAACCTTGATCACCAGTGGTTGATAATGTTAAAACTGAGTTAAAATGCCTTTCCGCCGAGTTCAATCCACGGCGTCGACATGATTGAGCGTCCATATCCGTTCGGAAAGGTAACCGTATACTGCTCATTGTACTGCAACAATCCTGATGAGAAAATTTCGGAAACTGTTCCAACCTTGTGCAGCTTTATCACCGCGTGGCCAATATTCTGCACACCGATGGAGAGGCCGAGAAAAGAGGACTTTGTGTAGATGTGACCGCACACTGATATCTGAGCTTCAGGGTGTTCTGCGTAAAATGCGGAAATTGGTGGGTGGTGCGACACTTGTTCTGCAATGTAGGTGACCTGCAACAAACAAATATAAATGCGATATTGAGTTTACATGGCATTTTCACTTGATTTGTGCTGGATCCAGGAAATGGTCCACTATGCACTTTGTTCGGCGACGGAGTCGTCCCTGGCAGTGTCCAGCGACAGCGGAATGTTTCGCCCAGGATTGGATTGTACGGCTTTTTGGCCACTCCACTCTTGCGAGCAGGATAAAACGAGTTCAGATAATATTTCAGGACAGCGAGGAATCTGGGTTGAAATATTGCGTGGAAACATAATCTAAAATACCGCGATTCGGCTGAGTCTAGAGCCACTGCGCTTACAAAATCGTCCGGGTGGGCTGCATTTAGAAATCAAATAAGCAAAAGGAAATGGGCCGACATCGACCGACCAAAAAATTCAGCGTACATCTCGAGTAGCGAACGGCGCTCGAGAATGAACGTGGGCAGGGTCACCTTGGTCAAATCCATTCCGACGCTGACCTGCGTAAAGGGGGATTTCCTCACAAGAATTAGACACTGTGTGCCACTTGTGATAGCAAATGCATGAGCACACTGCCGTGCTGCTTGTTGATGTCACCAACGTCTTTCTCCAGCTGGTTATCATAAATGGCGTCAAAGTTGACGCCCTTGGCGTCGAAGTCGCCCCAGTCAATTTCTCCTCCGCTGCTCTCAGCTCGCGATAAAAGTGAGGCGCGATGGTGGCCATGGTGGTGTTTGTGCGTGGGACTCCTGAAACAAAGGAAACGACTGAATTCGAGTTTTGAGGAGTTCGTTTTTGTTTTCACTTCGCATTTTTCGATTTGTATAATCCAAACAATGAAAACTCGCCGGTGACTCTCCTTGCTGCCGCGTCGACTTCCTCCCCCACTCCCCTTCGCCTTGTCCCGTGATCCGCCAGACCCTCTTCGTTCTTCGTTTTCCGCGTCGAAGAACTCCTCATCGCTGCTTGAATAACTCATTACCTGGTCGACGTCGTCCAAATTGATTTCATCCTGAAATTTCCCCATTTGGACAACTACAAACTATGTACATTATTGTACACCAAGATAATTGGCAACTGAGACCAGAGATTCACCTTGGTCTCGTCCGCCTTCCCATTCCCATTGGTGCCCTCGCTCATCCCTCGACTATCCTCTTCGCTTGCTCGTCCATTTTCCTCCACAGTCGTTGGCTTCTTTTTCTTCTCGGCTAATCCAAAGTCGCGCTGGACTTGTTTGAGCAACACAATGGAAAGATCTACGGTGCTTTGCAGTCGTTTCGTCGTCGCGAGTATTTCCGATAACATTCTTTTGCGCTTCTGGTCAGCTTTCTCCGATTCGCGATTTATGGCTTCCAGATTTCGCGTCTGCAAATATGTCCCGATTTTTCGATGTGTAGAATGCATTATTCATATATTATCAAACCTGTTCTTTTAACATCTGCGACTGATTTTCGGCGGTGTTAGCACGCTTTTCCAGTTCCTTTATAGGATCTTCTTGTGGCGGTTTGTAGTATCCGCATTTCTCATGTATAACACGTTCCAACGCTCTTACCCAAGTATCACGTTCGGTTTGATGCTTTCCCTAAATTCTATGGATGCAAAACCACAATCCAAAAATAAACCTGTAGATGAAATATTTTCCCATCAACTGCAATAGTGAATTGCGCGTTGTTCTCCTCGTCTATGCCTAGAGCAGCGCCGCGAAGTCGAATACAACCACGTTGTTGGCCACGTGCCATCTTCTCTTTCGAACTGAAGTATAATTAATGAATAATGAAGAACGCGCCCCCTGCAAATTGTTTACGTGTAATAGCAGAGTACATCATCATTGAGCACAAAGTAACGGTGTTGCCAGCCGTGAACCACATTCGTCCATTTAGACAACGTACCCTCCATAATTCTACAAGCAGAATTGATTGAAATTCTCGTACAGCAGGAAATGAACTAACTATATAATAAAGGAACTTAATTGTACAATATATGTAATTGAATTAAATTAACAAGAAAAATAAATTTATGAAGACGGAATAAATCTGACATGACATGAAAAACTCTAAAATAACAATAGTCAGTCGCAGGTCAGAACTAGGTATTACGAAGTGGAAATGGTGACCCTAGGTTCTAGGATAGGAGCAGGCCCGTAGCCAGGGGGCGCCACCTTTGCCCCCCCCCTTAAAAATTTTTTTCCGCCCCCCACCAGTCCCTAATCCTGGCTACGGGCCTGGATATGTATGTTTGTATCTTTTTATAGTTTTTTGTTTTTCCTTTACTATATAGGTATGTACTATGTAGTATGTAATACCTGTCAGAATCGAATTCTTCTCCGCTACTTATGATTCCAAGAGCTGTCAAATGATACAAGGATCACCAAAATCGGTTAGCATAATCCCGAGTTATTATGGTCCCACTGGTCCGTCAAAATCGCTGGGGATGAAACGTCTGGCTATGAATGCTTCCCCACCCCTACCGGCCAATAATAAAATATCAATTATCAATTACACAATTACGAATGACAAACGAGATGATAAACAATGGGTGAGTTGCAGGAAACGAAATCTCAATCTAAATCACAATCTATGTTAATCTTACAAGGTTTGAGCGTTGCACGAAAAAAGATGTAGATTCTGATACTCAACAGTGAATAATTATATTTATATCAATAAATAGTTGATTGATATTTGAATGACACCAACACACCATTCCTACTCTCAAAAGGCTTTGGAGGAATTTTGGCCCCGACAACAGGCGAAAATCGACCAAATGACTGTGGTTTGTGCTTCCTGCACCTTGCAGCCATCAAATTTCTTTTCAATACAGGGTTCCTATCGCGAAGTGAACCGACATTCTGAGTTGCCAATTGCACGAATCAAGAAAATAATGAAGATTGAAGAAGGTGTAAAGTCACAGGTTATAGTTTTTCCAATTAACCCAAAACTCCTTTGTAAATTGTAGATGATTAGTGCCGAGGCACCAGTTTTGCTGGCTAAAGCGGCTGAACTTTTTGTAATAAAATCTTTTAAAAACTGATGATTTTATAAGATCGAGGAACTTACGCTGCGTTCATGGCTGAATACGCATGAGAATAGGAGAAAAACCATCCAAAAAGCTGATGTTTCATCCGGAGCCTCGAAGAGCGAAATGTTTGACTTCCTCATTGATATACTTCCACGTGATGAAGCACAAAACAGAGTTAAAAATGCTAATTCAGACTCAAGAAACAATAAATATGTTTAGGAAGAAGAGAGCAACGAATACGAAGAAGCGATAATAGAAGATGAAGCGGTAGAGCAACCACAAAGTGTCCAATACATATTTCAGGTGAATTCAGATTAGGAATTGGACCGTTTATTTTTTAGTATGCCGATGGAGTCGAGTCACCATTGGGAGATAGACTCGAAGAGCCGACAGTAATGCGCTTAGGCGACGGACAAATTATCCAGGCTACGCAAATAGGCCAACCCATCCCAATTTCGGCGCAAGATATGGGTGACGCTGCCAATCGCCTCGGGGGGCAACCGATCATGATGGCCTTGCCAACAACAATGGCGATGGGCGATTCACAACAGCAGCAACAATTTCACATTGTTCACGCTTTGCCCAACAATGATAATTCATAATAAAGTTTAAACTGATTTCGCCTGTACAAAACATTTTTCAACCTCAATACGCTGAAATTTGCTAATCAGGATCATCTTATCGTTTCATGACACATGATATGACCATGCAAAAACAAAGAACAAAATGTGCACTCATATTATTTTCGATTTTTGCATGATTTTAGAGTTTTTATAAAAGTTTTCACTCCATAAATGCAAACCAAATATTTTAAAACCTAACTGCTTGATAGCCTTTTGAAGGGATTCAAGTAATATTTGTTCCCTGAAGGAATTTGGTATGTGCAATTCATCTCCATGGCAATAAAATCCAAATTAGTAATTGAAGCGCGCCAAGATCAAAACTCCATTCCCGTAATGTCATTGGAGAGTTTGCCGGCAGCCACGCGGGATATGCATGATAAATGGAGCAGATTGCATTTCGCGCACGCATGAATACGTCAATGGAATGGCGGCGTTGTGAAAAAGCCGTTTCCTAGGCTATGGGTTTGCGCCAATAATTAGAAAATTGAATATAGTCTCTCCACCTGTTGCCCGTTCTGTCCACCGCACCGCACGCTCCCTCGCACTCGTTCAATCATCGCAAGCATCAAACGTGTCGAAACAATTAAATATATCAAACCTCCAACTTCATACTAGGTTATCACTTATCAGAGTCTGTTTGAGCTTTCGAGCTGCTCATGTTATGCCAATTCTTCACTCGGCCGTTAATCTCACTCCATTCACATTTTCCTTCTGCTTCTGCCTCTTTTGACCGCGATGCTCTTTAATCCAAAAAATCCGACTCGTGTAGTTATACCAACTATTAGTTAAATATTAAGGACATTTAGCACTATCTAATATTTTTGCATTTGAGTTAGTCAAGGTCTTTATTATAGTTGTTTCCTTGTTTCACCCCTCGCCTTGGCCCCGCTTCCAGTCCATTTCATTCACAATTTTCATTCACAATGCTAGCCGCTCTCACATTTTTCATTTGCTCTAATGAGCAGGAGCAGCAGCACCATG
Organism: Radopholus similis; assembly: GCA_013357305.1. Lineage (NCBI taxonomy): Eukaryota > Metazoa > Nematoda > Chromadorea > Rhabditida > Pratylenchidae > Radopholus > Radopholus similis. Next base: position 12,472 of record VAHH01000231.1, read on the forward strand.
ACTGCCGTGCCGTTGTCGACTTGTGCTTGCTTCTTTCTCTGCCTCTTCAAAATGAATATGTTTGTGGGAATGGACGCCACCAGGGAAATAGGATATGTATGTGGCTAATGCCTATGCCTGTTGGTCGCTGTGGGGATTGCCGCGCGTGGGAAAGATGGCACGACAGCAATGTGTGCCGAGTGCAGCTGCCAGTCGATCGTGGCGCAGCGGTGTGGCTGCTGCCCCAGCAATATGGCGTGGAGGCACATTTTATTGGCCCCCCACTCGGCACTCACTCATTCACTTGGGTGGCTGGTGTGCCATTGCATCTCGCACCATTTTCTCGACTGGTCCCTGTGTGTGCCGTTCTTTCTCTTCGCCCACTTCTCTTCCATTTCCAATTAGTCGTCAAGGGGAAGTGAGGGAATTGTAGTTCCCCGGTCCCCTTGACTTCCCGTCGCCTGGGCGCTCGCGTGCCGTATTTTTGACTTGGGCGCTGTGCCCATTTGTTCTCGTTCTGCTGCGGTATGGCGCCCCAAAGCAACTCTCCTCCCATTGCGAGCAGCGGCACGGCAATTTCCTTGTGCCATTCGCAAAAAGAAAGGCAGGGCCCGTTGGGGCTCCCTCCTTTATTTCCCATTTGGCTTCTCCATTTCGCCAGACTGGCGCCTCCAAACCATTCATTTTGGCTCTCAGATGTTAAAGCGTTTATCGGAACTGAGCAAGTGGTTCATTTCTGTGAGCTGCAGCTACTCATTTTGCCTTCCTTTTCCCCACCGCTTTTACTCAACCCATACGCATTTCCAATTTATTATAATGCGGAAGCAATAACGCCTTTCGGAAAAGACAATTTCCGCGTTATGCACGGGTCACACCCGCACCTCTAACCCTCTGATAGAGAGAGATGTGTGAAAATTTTGTGTTGCGTTTTGGATGACGAAGACGAAGAAGACCTATGTGCTTGCTGACTGCTGGTGTGTGGCTGGCTAACTTCTCCACTCATATTTCGCTTTTGCTGAGGTGTTGAATTGCCTCTGGCTGACTTTGGGATCCACCTTAATCCCGCGACGTGTGTGGATTAGGTATCCGACAGAATTAGTTGAGGCCGTGCAGCAACACGCATTTTTTGGCCAATTCGAATTATCATCATTCAAAAAATTTAAACCCATCTTCTCTCTATCGCGGGCCAATTTTTTTATTTCCGCTGTCAACTAGAACAATCACGTTTAATGCTTAGTTTGCAAAATTAAATCGGTTCATCGAACCCCAGCACACATCGATTCTAGAAAATACACACTGGTACCCAAATAATTGCGGACAAAGTCAGCGTTCGATTTGAGAGCAGCGAACCGAGACCCGAGACGCTCAATCCCAATAAGGTGGACGCCAAAAATTGAATTTTGAATCTGGCGCATTTTCATTTTTCAGCAAGATTGGCTTTCTACCTTCTTCGCCGCCTCACACTCAGCGAATCAACGACGTCGGTAAGGGTGAGCAACAAGAGCAGCACCAGCAGCAAATTGGGACTAAGAATACGGTGATTGCAAATCTGAGCAGCAAGAAGGCGTGTTGCGTCGTTTCCGAGGAAGCTGAAGACAGCAGTCCCAACACGAAGAACGCGTTGCAACACCAGCACAAGTCCGTGGGCCAAATGCTCCTCAAACTCTTCCCCTGCAATTGCTCCAGCGGCGGGTAAAAGAATTCTATATAAAAGTTACAAAAATAGCGGTCTCGATGATTTTCCGACAAATTTCATTATTCGTTATTGCATGTCTTTATGAAATTGGATCGAGAATGTACGGTTTACGGAGTTTGTTTGTGCTCCTCTGCATGGAAACATTTTGCAAATTTTGTTCCCATCCATTGTGCAAGACCCATCTAGGAGTGAAAGGAACTTGCTTGGGTCCCTTTGGGACGCAACCCGATACATGTTCCCAAATTTTTGTTCGAACATCAGAGCGTGACAGCGATGTAAAGTGTTTGCTGTTGCTGCTTTTGGTAGCTGGTCTCTGAGCTTTTTCGGGTGATTCATTCGCCGAACTAAATTGAATAGCCATAAAAATTTTTGCCATTTGTTTGTTAGGCCTTTTTCGCAAATCCCTTTTTAAAAACAGGTTCGGCTCAGATGGGATTGGCGGCGTGTCCAACCTGGAGTTCATCGATGACAAGTGCGCGCACCGCCTTTGCATTTGATGCCAGTTGATTGATTTTAGCATTTCCCTCCTGTTCAGGACCACTTTTGAGGAAGTGGCCGCGTGGGGCGTCAATTTCGATCGGCTCATGAAGAACAAGAACGGGCAGAAGGCGTGAAATTTGAATTTGAAAATAATGCAAATAATCATAATCACCATTTATCCGCTTCTCAATTAATCTCATTTTCTCCTTTTAAGTACTTCGCGGAGTTTCTCAAGAGCGAGTACAGCGACGAGAACATCCTCTTTTGGTGCGCAAGACAACTATCAGAAATCATGCCCATAGTTTCGAGCCATAGAAATGACTGTTTTTGCGTTGCAGGCAAGCTTGCGAGGAGTTGAAGCGCGAGAGGAATACGGAAAAAATCGAAGAGAAGGTTCGGCTTGGTTCGGACTGCCTTTTGTATCTGCTCCTTAGGCTCGCATCATCTACGAGGATTTCATTTCGATTCTATCTCCCAAAGAGGTGTCCTTGGACTCGCGAGTGCGCGAAATTATCAATCAGAATATGGTGCACCCGTCCGCGCACACATTTGACGAGGCGCAAAACCAGGCGAGTTTAATCAGTGTCCGAACTGCAGATCATTCGAGCCGCAATTTTTCTTGATCAAGCCAGAGTACGAATTCTCGTTTTCAAATCGCCACTTTTCAGATCTACACGCTGATGCAGCGGGACAGCTATCCCCGGTTCATCGCGTCCTCCCTCTACAAAAAGATTCTCAGGTGGCCCACATGGAAATTACCATTAAATTCGCGCCATTCCAGCTCCTACGGGCACATGGAAGATCTGTGATCCGCATATGGTCTGCAGTTCTCGCACCAATATTGGATGGAAGCCGGGATTTACCACAATTTGGCTCTCCACCCTGTATTTTATTATTGCATCCTGAGCATGCGTCCCCTTTCGTCATCCCCAATTAAAAGTCTGCACGCATAATTCCACACATTTCAAGTTGCTTTTTGCATTTAATCTTAAATCTCGCAACTCCATTTAATGATTCGCACAATAAAGTACTCAGTCCCATCCAAATGGAATGGCAATTTGGTGGCTTCCCATCCCCTTGCTTTGCCGGCCCCTCTAGGATTTTTTCCTCCCATTTCCCGCAATGTTTGTTCTGTGCTCGCCCGCCTTGACCATTCGCCCGTCCCCCACTTTCCGTCCAGCCCTCAATCAGGACCGGATTTTGCGCACTCGTTCCATTTCCTCCAAGCGATCGACTTTCCTTTCCCATTCTTTTTCCAAGGCAGACATGGGTTGGTCAGATTTTTGTTCGGCTGGAGGTCATCTGGATGCAAACAAATCGAATTACCTATACGCCTTTTAAATGCGCGTGAATAGAGTTGAACGGAAGCATCGACTTCTTGGATTGGTTGGTTGGTTTTTATAAACGGTTCTGTCCTAATCCGCGTGTGTCGTCCGTCCACCACCGTCATGTTTCTCGACGCCATTGGTTGGTCCGGCTGGACAGATTTTGACAGGTCTTTGCGCACACACTTTTTGCTCCGCCGTCCATTTCCCATCCATCCGCATTTCGGCCGCCCGCCATTGCTTTGTGCGCCCGCAGCAATGGCGGGTAATTACTTCGTTCGCTGTGCTTCCCCCGCACTACACCAGCGACAACGTCACAACAGCGTCGCAGATTTGGAGGAGGGAATTGTGCTGGGCAAAGGCAAACAACGTCCGTCGTCGTCGCGCAAATTTTCTATTTGCCGCCCTCGCTGCTGCTGAAGAGGCGGGTGCGCAGTTCCTGGCGGGAAACAATTGGATTGACGCGCGACCACAGATGATTGCCCAATCGAGAACTCTAAAATGGCCGAACTCCGAACTCCGCAGAGTAACTAACACATGCATGATCAAGGGGCGAAATGTTGGAAGTGAGCGAGAATCGCCGTCCTTGTTAATTTCGGATTCATTTTTTGACTGTGATCCACGGGTAAATCACTTCGAAAGCATTTCTCGCGCAAATTGTTTTCCCATTCCGATCCGTCGATACCTTTTATTTCCTTTCTCATTCCTTTTTTTGCCATCGTCATCTCCCCCTCTTCTTTCGTTTCTTTCGTTGTTGTTGTTGTGCGATTGAGCGCTTCAAATTCCGCCGCGCGCACTGTGTGAAGGAGAACGACGATGGAAAATGGGAAGGAGAGAGGCGATTGAGGGGAAGTAGTTGCGCGGCGGCGCGAAGATGGGGAAGGGGCATATTGTGATTGTCATCAGCAACAACAGCAAAGGGGGAGGAATGAGGGGATGGATGGGGATGGATGCTGACTCCGGGGTTGAGGAAGCAAATAAATAGCAAAACATAGCTACTACATAGGTATACGCTCAAACAGTTGGACTGTTCCAGAGATGATCGATTGGATTTAAATTCTGATAAAATCAAATACAGCAACTTAAAATCAGCAGAATAAAAAATAAATACTAGAATTGGTTTGGGAGCTAGCCAATGTCTTTCCAATCAAATGGATCCTCAGACAAAAATGAACTATTACATAATCAGAATTGATCGGTATCAATCGGAATGGAATAGATCAGAATCGATTCTGGCTGATCGCGGGATTGTTCTGGACCGTGATTTGTCGGATGGACGCTGCCGGCGAGGATTTGCGCGGTTGCGGCTATGCGAGCGCTAATCGCCGGCTGCCATCCCGGATCGGCTATGTCCGGCTGGCTGGGTCGCCGAGGCGTCGCACAAACAACGACAGCCCATTCGCGATGGATGGCTGGCTCGGTGGCGGCGGAGTTCCCCTCCAGCCCGGGTAATCATCATCCATCCCCATCCGAGCGAGGCGAGGCAAGAGGGGCTCTGTGCATGAGCGATCCTCCAGCCGAGGCGGCCGCCGCTCCCTCTCTCCATGATGCATTTCCAGCCGTCCCCGCTGGAGGGCCCATTGTCCCCTCGCACAAAGGTGCGCAGCAGCGCTCTCTGCGCTCTCCTCTCACTCTGGTGCGTTCCGACGGATTGCGCGCCCCGCAGCGCCGCCCCCATTTCCCCGCCGCCAATCGCCGCACAACTCGCACAACGCACACAAAACAGCCAGCCGTCCGTCCGCCACACATTTCCAGCCCAGCGCAGCAGCACTTTTGGAGGCGAAGCGAGCACAAGAAGGGACTGCTGACTGGTTTTCGCCGTCGCCAGCCCCAGCACACATTCGCATTCAGCAGCACCAGCAAATTCGAGTTCAGCGCCTAGCTAGCGGGGAAGAGGAGGACCAGCCTGACTGCAGCCAGCAGAGCGCGAAGATTGCTCCGCCGCTGATCCCAGCAGCCTCCGCTCCTCATCACCCGTTTCGGCACCCCAGAAAGGAAGAACTGGACCAGGGAGGAGCTGAAGAGGGGCGCACAAGGAGACAGAGGACCGGATAGACCCGACTGCCCTTGTTTTTGGCTGACCTCCCCGCCGCCGCCGCCGCCGCAGAGGAAGACTGGTAAGGGTGGGGCACACTGCTTTGGGGAGCCTGTTTTGTACCGCAAAGCGCCAAAACAAGAAGCCGGCCCCACCGCCGCGCAATGACCTCAAACGATGAGCGCAAACGGGAAAGGGCCTGGGACGAATGGAACAGAACATCTTGGGGCGGACGGAAAAGTGGGACTTAGCCTTTGGCTTAGATTGGGAACAGAAACAAAATGGGCCAAATCAATGGGAACAGGCACTGTAAGGCTTGAAAAAACGGACGACTGGCTGCCAAAAACAGCGATACCTGAAGGAAAAGGACGCGGGCTTCGGCCGGGAATTTGGGAAAAAATGAGGGCCAAACTGATGTGTGGGGAGAGAGAGAGACCCCTCCGATAGGTTGGGACTTGTTTTCGCGCAAATGACTGGCGGTCTATCCGTCCGGTCTCCGTTTGCACTGGGCGGGAGGGAGGGGGACGAACTCGAAATGGAACGGGGGCACAGCCGAACTCGTTCTGTTGCCTGGAAAGGGCGTGCAGCGAACGACCAGTAACTCGTTTTGGCTGCGCTGGTCCCCGCCCCGCTCACTGTGGGCACACTACGCCCGCAACCTTCGACCCGGTTTGGGATTAAAATTATGCGTCCGATCAATGAATGTGCGCGGAACACAGTCGATGACAGCAGCGGGCATTTGCTTGGCCACATGGCGCAGATCGGCAAGTAGTCCTGGGCAGTGGGCAGTCGTTGGGCGGCATTTTTGGGACTTTGGGTTGGTCACCCGATGAGTCGCTTTTTGCAGAGCCCGCGACAGTGAGCAACCGCCGCAACGGATCGCCACCAGCAGCAGCAGCAGCAGTTGCTGGCCGCCCGACACATGAAGTACGGCGGCGGCACTGCCGCCCCCGGCTTCGACCCTTCCGCCCACGCGCAGGGCGTGATCGCGCCCACCAGCAGCGGCGGAATGATGTTCGCCGCAGCACTGGACGCCCAGAGCTCGGTATTTTGCACTTGTTTACGAGATCCAAATGAAACCGTTCCTGCGGAATATTTGAATGCGCACTCCCAGGTGATCAAAACGGCACCGCCGGGCCGCGGCAGCGCAGCCATGTTGATCGACTTCTCGCCCAAGCAGGAGCCAATCGACCTGGCGCCTTTGACCAGCACACATCCGTGTCTCCAGGTAAAAAGAAGTTTCCCCTCAAAACTCGAAACGAATGCCTTTGACGCCAAAATACGTTTAAATTGAATGTCTGGGCAAAATCACGATATTTTTTACGCCCCATTTAGTTGAATTAATCATTATTACGATGGAATGCGAAAGTAATCAGAGACACCAGAAAGGGCCAGAGAAATTCGCGCGTTTGGCAAAAACGAAACAGAAAGTGCACTTTTGTGGAAAATCTGAGTGATTGATTAGTCACCAAAATTGCCTGGAAAGGGACAAGAAAGTCTAATCAAAAAATAATGGCTGCAGGACCTGAGCAAAATGCCGAACGGCGCTCAGCTGCAGCTGGAGCACTACTACATGGGCGCCGCCGACTCGGGTGGTCCGTCCAAGGGCTACCCGAGTGCGGGCCCAGCCAATGCCTACTACGAGTACCTGAACGTCGGCTCGGCCGCCTACCCGTCCGCCCAGTCCGGTCCCTCCGCCTCGTCCCTGCTGCAGCCCGCAGCCGCCGCCGTGGTGGCACTCGGGTCGCAGCAACACGCACAGCATCAGGCAAGTGCGGAGGAAGAAGGAACACACTCCGAATGAATGCATAATGTGTGTAAATGCAAATGCAAATGCTCAATGTCGCATTCTATACCCCAACTGTCTCAGTCGGCCATGTACCCGTACATGGCCTACTCGTCGCACCCGCACTCGCATCACCAGCAGCAGCAATTAAACGGCTATATGGGCCAGCTGGACAGCTGCGGGCAGCTGGCTAGTTTGGAGCAGCAACAGCGCCAACTGTACAAAAACGGCGCTGACGGGGCCGGAATGTTGTCGCCCGTAGACTCGGGCATTGGACCCGAACTGTCGCTGCTGGAACAGGCCAAGCAGGTTTAGCAATACTTTCGTCCCGCTATCACATACCTTATATCATAGCCAACTCTTCTTTTCTCTCATTTTCACCCGACTTTTGGGACGATTGATCCTCCCGTTTCCATCTGTGCGTTTAAGCAACTGCAGCTGCACGAGTTCTTTGCGCCGGTCTCGTCACTCTCCTCCGCCAGCGTTCTGATCCCCGCCCCGCAACAGCAATCGGTGATCCAGCAGCAGTGCCAGCAGGAAGTGGGCTCGCAGCAGCAGCAGGCACAGCAGCGCCAACAGCGAGAACACCACAGCCGGAGCGGGGGCGGCGCGTCCGGCGGAGAGGCAAGTGGACTTGCTCAGTTGAAGGCGGACCCAAAACGGTCATTGTGCAGCATCACCGCGAGTCCCAACACCGGGAACAGTCGTTGCCGGTGGTCATCCCTAAGCTGGACAACCCGCTCGGTTTCCAGTACACGCTGGAGGCGCCCATCTCCACCTCGATCCGCAAGGAGGACGACCGAATGACCTACGTGAACAAGGCGGGTGGCGCGGAGTGTGTGTGGTCAGAGAGTCCCCTTTGCAGGGCCAGTTCTACACCATCTCGTTGGACTACCTTCCGGACATGCACTGCCCGCTGAAGGGGTCCACAGTCAGAGTGAGCAGGCACTGTCCGTCCCCAGCCACTCCCCTGACCCCTCCAGAGCCAAGTGATGGTCGTGTTCCGCGAGGACAAGTCGTTCGAGGAGGAGCTGCGCACCTGGACACTGTGGCACAAACGCCAGCACTCGCACAAGCAGCGCATCATCGAGGTGGACGCCAAGAACTCGGCGGGCGCAATCGGCGCCCACTTCGACGAGATTGCGCACAACGCCATCCAGTTCTGCTGGAACCCCGCTGAACAGCCCGGACCCAAAGTGAGGCTCCCATCAGAGGGCGATGGTTGGGGATGGGTCCTTGGAGAATGGAGATTCCCATCTTGATTGACCCTTTGATGGCCGGTTGCAGGTCAGCATCGCTGTGCAGTGCCTCTCCACGGACTTCTCCACGCAAAAAGGCGTCAAGGGTCTGCCGCTGCACGTCCAAATCGACACCTACGACGACCAGGCCGACTCCAAGACGCCGTTCCATCGTGGCTACTGCCAGATCAAGGTGTTCTGCGACAAGGTGGGCAAATCACAAATTATTATTATTTTTTGATAAAAAGAAAATCCTAGGCACAAGAACTTTTTAACAAATACCTATATTATTTTCCGAACAAAATCCAGTCTTTGTATAAAATGTTCGAGATTCTTGAACAAAAATGGGGCCTCCGATCTTCGGTTCAGCCCCGCCCTCTGTCCCTGTCCCCGTCCCTTTACTTCCTCTTTTCTTTTCTGTGATTAATAAATATTTTATTTTCCCTCTCTTTCTCTCTTAAATTGGTTGTAATTTGCCCAATTTTGTGTAATGTTGAAATAATTCCTTGGCCAATTTGTGCCTTTTTCGAAAATTATTGACAATCAGGGCGCGGAACGGAAATTGCGCGACGAGGACAAGCGGGCGGACAAACGACGAAAAAGCAACGCCACCTCAACAGGTCTCTGGGGTGGCCACCGCCCACCTCGGCATTTGCCATTTTGGGGACTAAATTGGCAGAGGAGCTTCGCTTTATCCGCCCCTTCGCCACTTCTGTTCCATCCTCCGCTTGCCTCGCATCAGCAGTATTGTATTGTTCGCCTCTTCCACTTTTGCTTTGCCTTTGCCACATTTCCCTTCCATCGCTTTTTTGTTGCGCAACATTCGCTTCATCTCGCTTACAGGGCGCCAATCGCAAGATGCTGCACGAGAACCGACGCGACGAGCGCCGTCGAGGCGGTCAGTTTCTGCTTTTCGAATTTGTTGCCTTTAGTGCTTGGTCGCTCTTGAAAAGGGCAAATTTCGAGTTTCACAATTTCTGCATCTCCAAAAGAAAATTCACCGGTTTCCTTCTCCGGGTTTCCGCTAGAATTTCTATGTAAATATAAGTATTTCGAAATTTGCACTTTCCAAGAAAAAGACAACACTTGGCACCGCTTTTCTGCCGCTGTTCGTCTAAAAGTGAAGCCGGAACAGAAGCAGCCCAAATTTGCCGCTCTCCCCTCTCAGGCGACCTCAACACAACACAGTCCACTCCCGACAATTCAGGGGGGAGCGGGGGCCGCAAGAAGGTGGAGGGCGAGTTCCACGAGGCCTGCGACCGCTCCCACTTCTATCACAGTGCGGACCTGGAGCGGCCCGCCGCGCTTTTCGTGCCCGGCAGCGAGGACTTCTTCTTCGACACTGCCTCCATCGGCTCCTACGACGCCCTCTCCGAGTTGGAGCCCACGCCGAAAAGGCCTCGCACATCCGAAAGAAGTGAGCAGAACAAACAAGGACTTGCCACTGTCCAATTTTGCGCAGTAATGATCTACGTGCGGAGGCAGGACGAGGAGATCTTCACCCCGCTGCACCTTGTCCCGCCAACACTGAGGTGGTGTCTCCGTGTTCGACGATCATTCCTAGTCGTTTGCAGTGGGCTGGCGCGTGCTGTCAGCGAGAAGTACAATCTGGACGAGTCGAAGATTGAGGCGTTCTACAAGCAGTGTCAGAAGGGCGTTACCGTGAAGATCGATGACGATATGCTGCGGCACTACAGCAACCAGGATACTTTCATAATGGAGCTGAAGCAGTCCGAGTTGGACAGGCAAGTATAAAAAGGGGCCGACTATTGCGTCATATGTGTGTTTCGTACTCTTTAGGAAATTTAAAAATAACAATTTTTCATGCCAGGCACACATTCTACTCTGTCACGCTGATTGAGTTGTTGTCCGCAAACAACTCCATTGGACAACTGCAGAGCGCCACTCCTTCTGCCACCTCCTCGTCCTCGTCGGCCGCCTCCGAACAGCAGCATTTGGCGATGAACTGCACAACTGCCTCGGCAACGGGGGCAGGCACTCAAAATGGAACACAGCAGAATGGCGCAAGAGGGACGGCATGGTGAAGAACAAGGTCAGAATCAGAAGGGAAAGAAAATGAGCAGGGCCGTTGCCATTTTTACATGTTTTGGTCGCGTTAGAATTATAAGGCTTTTAGAATCAAGCAACGAGCGCTCACAGATCAAATTAATTCCAGAAGTTTCGCATGTCAACTGCCGATTGACTGATCAACTTTGCAATTTTGCGGCTGGAGAATCAATTTGTCGGAGGACGAAGAATTAGGGCACTGCACCCCGTTTCCGTTTCATTCAGCCTCTATCCCATCCCTTATTTCCCCACCCCTCCTCATCCATCCGCTCTCACACTCGGTTAGGTCATACTGAATGGGTGGGTGGCTGTTGACTAAAAAGTAAAAAGGTTCAGTCATCTGCAAATGCCCCAGACTGATAAATACCGGTCCCGCATTTGCATTTTTTAGAACAACTATCCATCCATCATTCCGTCCCTTTACACAACTAAGAGCATTTCATAGTTTTGAGCAAAAGCAATTAGATGTATTACTATTATATTAGTATTTGGTAATTAATATCATTTTCATTTTACCATTATTCTCTTCATTTAAATCAATAAGAAGACGTGCAAAAACTTCACGCGTTCACTTTTGATATTATTTTTATTGCATTTATGTGCCTTGCCTCTTTATCACTTTCGAAGAGCCGTAAAGATTGGACAGTTTCAAATTACGCAGATTTTTGTGTCCATAATTTAGGAGAAACGCGTTTTTGGGCAGAAAATTGAGCGCTTTGAAATTTTGATTCTGTCCTCTTCTTCTGATCGTTTTTCGTACAGCACAGAATGCGTATTATCGCCCCCAATAATTTGGCCTGTGATATTTCGGCGAGTGGCGACACTTTTCCGCAAAATTTTTATTCCTCTCGTTTATTTTGAACGGAGTCTCCCTAACGTTTATGCCCCATTTTAACTATTTGTGTGGATCGACTCTCAAAACAAACACTTAACTCGAATTTCATTGTTCACTTTTGGCAAGTCACAAAAATTTTCATTTTAAAGCAGTGTAAATATTAAACACTATCAAATGTTGAATAATACTATGTATTAATGATTACTTGATTACCCATCGCGACCTATCCCCGAACACCAAACAGTAAATAGCTTATTCTCGAAGCCTCTCGATGAGCTAATCGAATGATACCAAAATTAGTCGATCTGATCATTCTGGACAAAGTTACTAAACACGTGTCAATGCATTTTTGGCCAGACTGGGGCGACCCGTTTTTTCAATAGGACAAGACAATGTAAGGATTGACCAGAGATTTGGTGACAAAATGTATGGCGTAAAATTAGTGACCATTTCCATTCCAAATAATATGGGTTTGAGGGTTAACCAAATTTTATCGATTTATTTCTTTTCAATTTGATGCAGTTTGGTTAGTTTCTATTATATAGTTTGTATTTTACTATTTACATAAGTATAGTGGCCACGTTGGTTAATCCACGTCGTATTTACGTTTTACCACCACTAAAAATTTCATTTCGGTTCAGCGAACTAAGTCATAGAAATGGGTAAAGATGGCACTGTGTTAGTCACTGGAGCAGCCGGCTTCATCGGTTCGCACACAGTGTTGGAATTGCTGCAGGCCGGCTACGAAGTGGCGGCTCTGGACAATTTCTCCAATTCAATTCCAGGTTTGTGGTCCGCCCAAAACTTTGAGTTATTACGTTTTTGGTGGGGCATCGCAGATGATTCGGCTTCATTTAGATGCGCAGAACAAAGCGATTTCTTTGCAAAGGGTCGCCCAGCTGACAGGAAAACAAATCAATTTTCATCTGGTGGATATTCTGGACCAGCCCAATTTGGAAGCAGTGTTCACTAAAGAAAAACTGCGCGCCGTGATCCACTGTGCCGCGCTCAAATCCGTTGGTTTGTGTCTATTTACTTTTGATTTTAGATTTAGACCAAATGTCTTTAGGCGAATCAGTTGCAAAGCCGTTTGAATACTACACGAATAACATTGTTGGGTCGCTGAACCTGATCAAGTGCTGCAAGAAATTCGGCGTCAACGAGTTCATTTTCTCCAGCAGTGCGACAGTGTACGGCGATCCGGAGGAGTTGCCACTGAAAGAGGGCTCACGCACCGGACTGGGTATTACGAACCCTTATGGACAGACAAAGTACATGATTGAGCGAATCCTTGTGGATCTGAAGAGGGCAGAGCAAGTAAGAGATCGATTGGCTGCGGAGTTTTGTTACGGATCGATTACTTTGTAGCAGTGGAAAATCTCTATTCTTCGCTACTTCAACCCTGTGGGCGCACATCCCAGCGGCGAGATCGGTGAAGATCCACAAGGCATTCCTAACAATTTGGTTGGTTTGGCCACAGGTCACTCCATCAAAAACAATATCGTTGTTACGTTGTTGCAGATGCCTTACATCGCACAGGTGGCCGTCGGAAAGTTGCCACATTTGAACATCTTTGGCACCAAGTACCCAACACCCGATGGGACGGGCGTCCGTGACTACATCCACATAATCGACTTGGCGAAGGTATTGGGCACTTCCAACGTTTTGGTCCACCATTTAGGCCCATGTTGCGGCACTGGATCACATTGGCGAGAATGTGCCTCGAAAGGAGGGGGAAGAGCTGGTCGAGATCTACAATCTGGGCACGGGGAAAGGCTATTCGGTCAGGGAGATGGTGGCTGCTTTCGAAAAGGCAGCCCAAAAACCGGTAATTTGCATCTTGAATACGCTTCAAATAGGCTAGAAAAAGTCCAAAAAACACCAGAAAAATGTTTAAGATGTCGATCAAATGAATTGTTTCAAAAAAAAGTACCTTTTGGTTTGTTAAACTTACCAAAAAAAATAAATTTAATTTTAGTTGCCGGTAAAGGAGGCCGAGCCCCGTCCGGGCGATGTGGCCTCCGTGTACTGCGATCCGTCGCTGGCCAATGCCCGGTTGGGCTGGAAGGCCGTGTACGGCATTGAAGAGATGTGTCGCGATACCTGGAACTGGATGTGCAAAAACCCGGGCGGATTCAAAGCCATCGCCAATTAAACTGGGAAACAACACCAATTGCCCCTCTATTCGTCTCACTTTTAATAATTTGTTAAGTTAGCCCTAATATTTATATCTAACCCCTAACAGATACACATTTTTGGAGAGCTATTTCACTTCCGTTCTATTTATAAGGGAATCAAAGGATAAGATATTGTAACCATTGGATTGTTGTAACAATGTAGTCCTAGTGAGCAATAAATGTGCAGATTTATCGCGTGTGTGGGTAATTCCAGGAATGATCTGGTTGAAATTGAGAACAATCACTCATCGTGACTTGGGGCGATTCCTCCGCTTTCAGTGGAATCGGTGGCCAGTGTTTGCGTCTTGCGGAAGGCGAACACCCGGTACATGGTGACCACCTGCCATTCGCTCTTCGACAGAGTACCCACTTTCCTCGTCCCCTCTGCGCCACTGCAAAGTTGCGCGATGGCCGGTCCGTACTCCTGCGTCTCCTTGCCCTCCAAGCGGCCACCTTCCACCGTCTCAAGTGCGTTCATTCGCACCATCAGGTCGCTCGCCTCCTTCCCTCGTGTGCGCAAATAGTATTGGATGGCCTCTGGGAAGCTGTAGCTGTACACCGGTTCCAAGCCAAGCTCTCCAAGCAGTCTCAAAAAATCAAAAAAATAAACGAAAAAAAATAATTGCACTTGGCTAGCAGGGGGAAGTAGCACAAATATTCCGGGCAGTCGACAACGCCCTCCAAGTGAAAGCGGATTTCTGCGCCGAAAAGGGGGGCTTGTGCATCCGCGTTGTCCATCGAAATTGTGCACACTTGATTGCCGAATTTGCCATTTCCGCGACGCAGATATTGTCTGCACAAAATGGGAGCACTATTTTTTAGATTCGGCATCGCCAACTCCACATTATTGCACTTGCGTCAGGCACGGTGCCAATAAAGTAGCCGCCAGGGCGAAGCGATTCAGTCGCATTCCGAAGCAGCCGACGAGCACACTGCTCATTGCGGAACGAGTAGTGGAGTGCGAACTGACAGCTGCTCAAATCGAATTCGGCCGGTGTCTCCGCGGAGAAGCGATCGCGAAGAGAGATCTGCAAAACTTTTGCACCCCTCTTCAAAAATCTACAAGCCCAGGAAACTGATGTTTACGTATACATGCATACCTCGCATAGATCCCCCGCGATGAAGTGTGCTCTGAACGGGAGTTGACGGGAACGCCGATCGCGCATTGAATAGAAGCGATCTCTGCAGTCCTGGAGAGACACCTCGGCGATGTCTGAACGCAAAAAATACTTTTTTCATTCGGAGCGAAGAATTGACCGGCCATCACTATTTCCTGGATGCGGCCAATGCGCCACTTGCGCAGATCTCCGCCCTTCCCGCAGCACAAATCGATCACTTTCGCGTGTGGAGTACCCTCGCCCTGAAGTCGTTCCAGGAAATCTCCTAAGTCAGATTTTATTTCCATTCGGAGCATTCACGACTTCCCACTCCACTTGCCTATAAGCATACTCTTCATCCAGTTGTTGAAGTTGCGTAAATGTAAAATGCGCGAGTCGTTGCGCAAGTGAATCCCAACTTGCGGAAGCGCATTGTAGTGAGAGGCGACGATCGAGGGCGGCGCAACATTGTTTGCACTGGATGAGTCGGGTTCGATCTGCTTTGACCTCTCGACCTCTGCTACAGCCTTATAGCTGGAATTGGTTGGAGATTCGGCGTCAACTGATGAGTCAGCCATACTTTCTAAATGCCGGTAGAATTGGAGAATTAAAATCAAGCGCAGTATATAAAAAACTAATAATATCAATGAGAAGTACAATCTCAAAAAATCTAATCAATGTTAGTTCTCGGTACAGGTCCAACAATGGCGAATAATATTAGAGTAATTTGAATATGGGCTCAAGAAGTTTTCGCTCAGTTCTCCCCGCAGTTCTTTTTCTGTGCCCCTTTCCCCGCGTATACGGCGACAATCGGTAGTTCCGATTCCAGACTTTCGCTATTGCTGCTGCTCTCCGCCTCATCACTTCAGAATTGAAATGTCCAATGAATTAAGTGAGTGGCAAACCTTGAGTCGGAATATCCGGCAATTCCTAAAATTCAATGATATTCTCGGCTATATACTAAATAATATTCAGTACTTCGCGAGCCGTTTCCCATTTACTACTAGCCTTTTTATTGAATAATGGCCAATCAACCTGGGAGGAACCCAATTTGCTGACAGTGCGTTTCTCTCTCCAAGGACAGTTGTTTTGGTGCAGTTGCTTCCTCCGGATCAGTTTTTGCCTCTTTAGCGGCTACCGCTTTTTCAGCTGTTGCTTCACCCTCATTGCTGTCTGACCGAGGTCTTTTGCGGACCAATGAAGAAATGAGTGACGCCTGCTTATTGTTTTTCGGTGCTTTTTGTGGCCTCTCCAGGACCAGCGGGAGCTGTTCGATTGCAGAAGAAGAGGAAGAACCCGCCACATTAGTTTGCTTAGTCAACTTCACAAGTTCAAATTCTTCCTAAACCAGTTTTAACAGTATGAAATATATTCGTATTAGATCTCAACCTTTCTTTTACGAGCTTCTTGTTCTTCCTTTGCTCGATCCACCTGGATCAAGAAATCAGCTTCTCCCTCATCGATGCCTCTAAATTGGTTCTCTGAACATTGCTAATTTAGAAAAGGCAGTAAATGAGTCCGAGCACTTAGTGCATGTGTCTCATCATATTCCAGTTGCTTCTTATCTCGCACTTCCTTGAGTCGTTCGTATAAGGGTCGTTTGTCCAAAGGCTCAGAGCTTTCTCCAAAAGTTGGTCATATAGAAAATGAGTTTCGCCTAGCACCCACCAACCTGCTTCCTCCTCCCCGCCTTCTTCTCGTTTCTTGCGCAATTCCGATTCACTTACAAAATTCATTTCTAGTAGCGTATAAATGAAATTTTTTTAGATATAATCATTAATCAATTGATCCAATCAGTTTGAATTAGAGCACCAGGCCATTCATTAATCATTATTCATTAGAAATGGAATTATGTGACATAAAAAAGACATTTGACACAAATATCCAAACAAAATTAAAATTTGAAAAAAGAACCTTTTGCCGGAGGGGGTAGGACATGAGGTGCAAATGGGAAATTTCTCAAAATTCGTGCATTCAAATCCTGATGCTTTTTCTTTTAACTGCTGAGTGGCTGATTTCCGGTAAAAGTAGAAAAAATTAAGGTACAGCGCGAAATAGTAAATAAAAATAATAATCTGGCGCTCTAAATAATGCCCCCCACGTTCTAACTTCTAACCTCTATAATGGCGGGCCCTAATGGCTAATGACGTAATGACCAAATCAGGTCATCATTGTCATTAAAAAGGATGTTAATAATTTTTAATCTTTAATTTTCGTTAATATAATAATCTTATCTCTTGCATTCTAGGTACACAAATATTATTTAAAAATGGTTGCACTTCGTACACAGTTTGAGGCCAGTAACGACGTGGGCGTCTTTTGTAAACTTACCAATGCGTATTGCTTGGTAGGCATTGCTGCATCGGAAAACTTTTACAGGTTGTAATTTGCTGATTTGCTTTGATTAAAATTCAAATTCAGTGTCGTTGAAGCCGAACTTGCCGACGTGATTCCAGTCATTCATTGTTCTATTTCTGGTACGCGTATTGTTGGTCGGCTCACTGTTGGCAATCGGCATGGACTTCTTGTGCCAAGTGCGACCACTGATCAAGAATTGCAGCACATTCGCAATAGTCTGCCCGATTCGGTGCAAATTCGAAGAATTGACGAAAGGCTCTCAGCACTTGGGAATGTTATTATATGGTGGTTTTTGTAATGATATTATTGACTCATCAATCCTCATTTCCTAAAGCAATGACCATGTGGCTGTGGTTCATGCCGATATCAGCAAAGAGACGGAGGCAGCGCTTGTTGAAGTACTCAAAGTGGAGGTTTTTCGACTCAGCCTAGGCGAAAACACTTTGGTTTTACCCCCTTTATTTTTTCATCTAGCATTAAATTCTACAATTCGTAGGTTGGTTCATATGCTGCTATAACATCAAATGGTGCATTGGTCGCCGCAAAGACCCCGCCAGAAGTTCAACGTGAGTTTGCCTCCCTCACACAAGTACCAGTTGTCGCGGGCACGGTAAATCGAGGCTCGGAACTAATCGGTGCAGGAGTATGCGTCAATGATTGGATTGCATTTACAGGTTTCTATAAAGTTTACCATATCATGGTTTTTGCTCAACAAACACTTCTCATTAGGACTTGACACCACTTCGGCAGAACTATCGGTGCTGGAGTCCATCTTTAAGCTTGGTGACAATGCGCCTGCAGCGATTTCAAATAATCTCAGGGACACATTGATTGAATCAATGCTCTGAATGATTCAAACATTTTGTTGCTTTTTAAATTTATTTTATCATCAATTTTTAAATTGACACAACTGTTAAAATGCTGATTCACTTTATCCATGCCTCTCTATACATGTTTTGAAATTTAATCTTTATTTGTATTAATTTAATTGCCTTATTCCGAATTATTTTCCCGGCGAAAGTTATCTCATGTGCACTTAAATTTCTGCCCAAAAGATGATTTTCGCGAAAGAGCCTTATTTACTTCATTTATTGGCTGGAAGTGATACCATCACGGCGTTGGATGCAGCAAAGAGCTTGTTGGACTCGGGAACTCACGACGCCAACGAGAGGGAGGCAACAGACAATCTGTCGCCACTGCATGTTGCCGCAGCTTGGGGCCATCTGGCCATGTGTCAGCTGCTGATACATTATGGGGCGGATTGTACGTAATTCAACGATAGCTTTGTTTTAGTCCACTTACACATTCAATTTTCAGTGGAGGCTAAGGACATTGATAAGCGACGACCGGTGGACGTGGCTGCCAGTGGAGAGTGCAAGCAATTTTTGAAGCGACTCCGCAAGAAAAAGGGCAAGGAACGGAACAAGCTCGGAAGAATGTTCGCATTCCTATTCCGCTGCACCGACACTGCGGCCAATCAGTCCATTCTCGTATCACCGAAAAAGCCCTACAAACAGAGGACTTCGTGTCCTGGACAAATTTCAGTCTTGCCAAAAATTTCGGTTCAATATCATTCCCCACGATCGGCAAAGGTATTACTTTGAATACAGTTGTTTTTGTATTTTTAATTTGAGATCGAACCTCCAGAACTTCGGACTTGTCTATTTCCTGAATCGTCGTTAAGAATCCAAGAGGCGCCAGTGCAGTGCCAGCTGGGACCGAAGCCCCGTCGCTCATCCAGTCTCGCGCGAGAAGCGTTTCTCACAGAAGATAATTCGGGTACGAGCGCGGAACAGACCGGGGTGGCAAAAGAATCAATGGATTGGAATAACAACGATAAGGAAGAAATTGATCAAAAAGAAGCGGAATTGCGGAAGCAGTTTTCCAATCTCCGGCTGGAGGATTTGAAGGAGCGGTTGAGGAGTAAGAATTGCGCGGTTGGACCAATGGATGTCAGAAACAGACGGATTTATGAGACAAAATTGGCCAAGTTGGAGACTATACAGACCCGATTGAAGAGAGATCCGAATTCAATCTGCTGTGAGCTATTTCTTTGTTTTTCCAGTCGCAAGTGTTGGCGGCATTCAGTGTATAGTGCAGCTCTGCAGCGGGTGATATTGAATCAGGAACGCGGCGCTCTTGCAGAAAATGAACAAATTGGACTGAGAGAAGAGGCACAAATTTGCAAGGAATACCTTTTGGGCAAAAAAGACGTAAGTTCTGGAAATCTATTTTTCTCCTGTTCTGTTTTACAGGTGTCCTTCTTCTGCTATTTGCTCATTGACCCCAGCCGACTGCCGGCCATCGAATCCGCCAACGTTTCATTCCGTCATTTCCTATCAGCAATATTCTACGTTGGAAAGGGGAAGCGCTCTCGCCCCTTACAACATTTGATCCAGTCAAGCAAAAGCCGTTCCCATTTTTCCAAGTCGAAACCAAGCGAAGTAAAAAACAACAAATCGATGTTAGCAAATGGCCAATTTTAACGCAGAGATCGGAAAAGCTTAGACGCATTCTGGAGCTCTGGGATCAAGGAAAAGGTGTGATCTCACTTCACATCTTCTACAATGTCCATTCGGCCGAGGCCTTCGCACGTGAAGGCGCAATGATTGAAGCGATCGGTTTGCTTAGTTGTGAAAAACCCTTTTCAGTTTCTTGCCAGGTATCGGCAATCTGACCAATTTGCAGCGAGGTACCTTTCCCGGCGCTGTCTCCCAGTGGTCACGACTGCAGATTACCGAATTCGGGGCACGGTTGTTGCGGAAGGCATATGTCATTTTCCAAAATGAACGCTGCAGGCCAATTTTCGAGGCAGATTTAGAGCGATAAATAAAGAATGAGATTTTTTGATAGTTTTTGCAGTCTATATTTTCAAACTTATGCTTCACTCACGTCGGATCATCATTAATCGATATATTGTACATAGAATTTGCCGATATCCTGTAATGGCCTTGTTATCGATTACTTGTAATATATATAAATATTTATCTATTTTGCTCGTCCAATGTGCATTGTAATTTTTGTGTTTGTTTTCGATACTCATTGCCATTTAAATTTGATCAAAAGGAAAGTAAAATTTAAAATACACTAAGTTTCTGTTTATAATAATTTCTAACAATAATCGATTTGTGATCGCCAATACCTAAAGCAATTATCATTTATTACAGCCAAATCCCAATGTGATTTATTATTCCATTCGATATAGTTATGTACTCTGATGCCAACTGGAACTACATCCAGGGACAACAGTATCGAAAGCACAGTGCTGGCCGCAGCACTCAATCAGCGACGGCAGACCAAAAGGGAAGGCGTTCGAGTGAAAAATCTGAGGACAAAAATGGACGGGATAAGGAGGGAATATGCGAACTGGTCAAGCGGTCTCGCGTGTTAGGTCCGAAGAAAGAGGAAGCCAGAGAGCAGCTACCGCAAGTATATTCCACTGATTATCACATTATCTGGCCCATTTAATTGATTAATTTCCCATGGCAGGATACGCTCAGCGCATCATCTTCCATGTCTTCTCCAATCCAAATTGTCGAATCATCGAACCTACTGTTACTGGATTCGAGTCCAGCTAATACCGTTTTGCCGACCTTTGACCAACTTTGCAAACTGCCGCCGGCCATCCAGTGTCTAAAATTCTTCGAAGATCTGCGACCGCTAGACCGCATTTTGGTTAGAGTTGTTCGACCAGGGGTCGCAGTTCTGCATGTGGAATTGGTGTGCATGTTGACGCGTTTCCGAAGAACTTTACTCCCGTTTATGAAGGGGAAACTGGTAGGCGAAATACAATAGAATAGATCAATCGCCACTCCGCATATTTTAGATTCCAGTTGCTTTCGATCGTACTAAGCGCTTCTACCAAGTGAACGACTACATTAGCAGTAAGTTACCTATTCTCGCCCTCGCGGACATTGGCCCTCAAAATGGATAATTGAGCCACCGTTGTATCGATTGCGCCGAACAGTTTGGAGCTGGAGTTGCAAATTGACGAACACGAGGTATGGGGCCGTTTCGAAAACGCATCGAAGGGAATAGACAATTCCTCCCTTTCCAAATTGAGGCAATCCTAACCCAGCAAGGCATCCCGGCATATTGCAGGTGACATACCTACTTTGAAAATTTTATATAGCAAGGATAAAAAACCAAAAAATGGATGCACCAGGCGGGAATCGAACCCGCGTCACTCGCTTGGGAAGCGAGCATTCTACCATTGAACCACTGGTGCTCTGGCGATATGCATTTTCTTTCCAAAGGACAATAATTAGAGGATTCAATTTTGTTTACTCATTTTTAACACTTCTCTTTGCACAGGGACTTTGGCCGGGAAGTTGCTGCTATATCATCGTTTGACGACGATCCTTCTATCTCATCACTGCGCGATAATCCAAGCCTGGCAGCCCAACTGGAAGTTCGCATAAATTCTGTGTACTCCGCTCTTCCGGCGCTGAGGAATAAACGGCTGGAGTTGGCGCCCGGTCCAGAAGAGTTACGCAAAGAACAAACATCAAAATTGGCAATGAGCCACGTGGCCAAAGGGGCGGAGCTTACGCGCGAAAACAAATGCTTTGAAGCAATCCAGGTGCACAGGGTGACTAATCGTCACACAACCCCTTGCCATTTCTTCCCAGTGCTTCAACAAAGCGTTAAGCGTCGATCAGGATTGCGCTGACGCGTATGTAGGACGTGGCGCAGCTTGTGCCGGTAACCGAAACTTTCCGGGGGCGCTGCAAGATCTGGAGAAGGCCATCGGATTGCAGCCAGCACACCGGAATGCGAACAAGTATCGCATGGAAGTGTTGCTCGCCTACGGAAGAGAGTAAGGGGTCAATAAACCACGCGATTAATTTGTCTTATTTCACAGCTTGGAACGTTCTGGCGAGCTTGACCTAGCGCGTGAACAATTCCAGCGCATAATGGCATTGTGTACGGCAGACGGTGCGGGCTATCGAGAGGCCGCTTGCGAGGCATTGGACCGCCTGAACAGGGTGCAGAGGACGGAAGTGATTGAGTTGGACGGAGAAGATGACGAGGAGGAGGAGGGAAGGAGAGATGGATTTGATGCGAGCAGGAACAGAAAAGAACTGAGCGAAGAAGAAGTGAGACGCAACAGGGAGAAGTTGGCAGAAATGGAAGAGTTCATTCGGAAACTGAAGTCCAAAAATTGACCAAATGATGCCCAGCAGCATTTGTTTTGGCCTACCTATTGCTATTATTTTCCTCCTTCGCTGCTTCAAAATGTTATTCGTTTCTCACTTCATGGCGATGAAGAAGAAAATCAAGAGGCATTTTAGGCAATAATGTTAAAGTTTAAGTTTTCGAATGTGCTATTTTACAAATCCACACAATCCAATTCGGATCGACGGTCATACACCGTGCAATGCAATATTCGAATTTAAACACACCACAATTTCATTAATAAACCGCAAAAATGAATTAAAAAGGCTATGCCTTCCAATTTTTTGTTACCTATTTAATATGTAAAAAAATTTAATAATATTTAGTCGTAAAGAATTTAATAATATTTATTTAGTCTTATCATTTATCAATAATATCATTTTAGATACTGATCTTTTGAGACATTGAATTATTGGACGCGATGAAAGGTAAAGATTGCTCCAGGAATTCATCAACCGAAGTGGAGATTGATATGAAGCGAAATTTATGCATTCATTCTATGGCTCAGGTTCGAAAACCTGGTAATCAAACATTCCATACATTTCCCCTGCTCCTCAGTTAATTGACATCACTCTGCAATCACTGCTCTACCAGCGCCAGTTGATCCCGGAACCAGTCTCCACAATGCTGCAGGGAAACTCGCACCTGGCCGAACAGTTCCGATCGAACTACCAAGAGGTGCGCGATAAAATCTTCTACTAGGAACATTTTTTCAAGGTCTCGCGGATTTTGCGCGACACTTTTCGCACTGCTAACATTCCGCTAATTGCCGAGTTCGTCATTATGGTCGGCGGGACTCCGTTCTCGCCCAAGGAGCTCTACCGGATTCCAGTTCCTGTCTGGCAGAGCGGTTCTTTGGCGGAAAACAACGGGAGCGACGGACAGGCGAAGGAGGACAAAGGGAGATGCGACCGAGATGGAAAAGACAAAAAGGACGAATGTTGTTGCGCTGGGGCTGTGACCACTTGCGAAGAGCTGACGGCCAAGTTGGGGATGAACGATGGATCTATGATTAAGATGGGAACATTTGCAGGGAAAGACGTTTGGTGTTTTCGGCGATTGCGCTTAGTAAAACTGCGGTCAGTTACTTCGAGGACTGCGGGGTGCCGAGCAAGACGGACAAGGTTGACATGGAAATTTTGACCTAAAGGCATCATTTAATCCAAATATGTGTATGTCAAAATGGCATCAAATATTAGATTTTTAGGTGTTTCTGTTCATTCGAACAAAGAGCCAGCTAACAGTTCAGCCGGAAGGTCTGGAGGAGGACGAGAGTTTTGAGCTGCCCGACGCAGGCATGCAGAGGAGACGGAAGATTCATCAGCTTCGGATCAATGTGCATTCATCGTGCTGCGGAAAGAATGAGGAGAACCAACGGAAAAGAACGAAGAGTGGACAACAGGCTGCACAGCAGAATTGGACGGACGACAACAGCGAGGAAGAGGGCGACGAGAATGCGGAACCGTTCGGCATCTGGTACAGGCTGGGTCCGTTCTTCACGCACCTCGTTTGACCGTGCACTGACGATGAATGTTTGTTGAACTGATGAACATGCATTTCCCATCACTTTTCTCTTAAATATAAAAACGATTGTTGTTGAGCCTTTGAGCGATAAACGCTGCGCGACTCATTGCATTCATTTCTCGTCAGCGTTACAGTTTTAAGCAACTAGGGCGGATTCCCGCCACGTTGTGTAAATTGATTTGATGACAAAGAATCACCAAATGGGAGATCTCCACAGATCGACGGGCAACTAACTCAGTTTCCGATGCCGTTTCACCATTTTCAGTCAGTGTGGCGGCATCACCCCGTTCATATGCGTCTTCATGTGGCGATGTAGATTACCCGACTGAAATTTAATGGACGTCGTTTTTTTCGCTGCCAACGAATTGGATGTTTTTTTTGCCGCCAAATGGTTTCTTTTCGCCACCGATGGTTACAGTCTCTCCTCACCTGCGAGAATTTCATCATGCACAGGGCGCACGAGTAGGGCTTTTGGCCTGTGTGGGTGCGCAAGTGCTTGGTCAGTGTTGAACTGTCCGTGAACGCTTTATCGCAGTGCGGGCACGGATACGGACGCTCGCCCGTGTGCGTTCTTAACGGATATAGGCAAGATTTCATTTGCAGAGAAAGTACCCTCCTACCTTTTGTGCGTCACAAGCGAAGAGCTGTGCGAGAAAAAGCTTGGAATTTTGGCTTAGTTTTATGCATTTTTGCCACCTTTGCGAGAACGGACGATGACAAACGGGACAGTGGAAAGGCTTTTCGCCTGTGTGCACGCGCCGATGAGCTGCCAAATTAGCCGCTTGCGAGAAGTGCTTGCCGCAGATCTGCAAAAAGATAAAATCAATCCCGGTATTTCCGGATTTACTCTCCTTCCTTTGCTCACCTGACAGCTGAACGGACGGTCGCCGAGGTGGTGTTGTTGCTTCATGTGCGCACGAAGAGTGCTCTTTCTGCAGTATTGTTTGGCGCACATTGCGCATGCATAACTCCTTGTCGCCCCGCTCTGCTGCTGCTGGTTGCTCCGACGTTCTGGCGCTCGTTGCTGCTTCATCCGTCCTTCCAGGTTTGCTTGAGACCCAATCGGACGAGCCAATGCCAAGCTGTGTGATGCGGAAATTCCCTCAAGACCTGTTGATTGCTGGTGGACATGCAGTGGACCCCCTTAAGTATATACTATTTGCTGATTCATAAATCAAAAGCAAACAGGAATAGATGTGTTATTAGTCTCCATACTCCGAGAACGAAAGAGGTTACGAGAAGCTTATTTTTGGCCCCAATTTTGCCTTTGAATCCGTTTCCCTTGAACAGAGTCTGATGAGTGGCTCCGGGCAAATCGTTGTCCGGTGGCGTCTGGAAATGATGTGGATGGCTGAATCCGCCTGCAATTGCTAGCTGCTGCTGGGAATGCTGAGGAAGCGCCAATTGATGGCCAGGGTGTGCTGGTAGCCAACAGTTCTGCTCCATCAAACTCTGCAACGGAATTTCTTTTACCGGTTGGGATTACTCTCGCCTCTCACATGCGCAGACGCGCCGATCTCCAATGTTGCGCCCACGCGCAAATATATGTCGCTTCCTCGCCATTCGGTAGCCGCAGAAATGTGCTGATGATGATGTGGCGGTGGAGGCGGATACGCTTGTTGCGGAAAGAAACTGCCCCCACCTACGGCACTGGTACCTTTTTTGGAGGAAAGTTAGTAGGACCCGCAATCTATGTAAATCGTTCATTCTATTCACTACCTACCTTGTTGCTTGCCCTCAATGCTAGTTGTGTCCATTTCATAGGGCGGAATGGCCCCACAGCCACGAAGAGCGTTCTCCTCGCTTTGGCGTAGTTGGAACAACTGCGAGTAGTAATTGGTGTCGGCCGCTCCTTCTTTGGACGACGAGGAGGGATAACCGGCGGATAAGAAGTCGCCGTCGTTGTTCCCATTGCTCGCGACGTATTCATCAAATTGGGACTGTGCCGAAGTAAAATGTTGGTGACCAGCCGGATGTGGAGGAGCAGGATAGAAAGCGGCAACTGCCCTCGATGGAGTTGTGCCGGAAGGCGCCGGAATGCCGGCAGCGACAGCAGCTGCTGCCGCGTAGGCCATCGCCGCTGCACCGGGCGCCCAGTGGGCTTCGCCGCCAAGAACAGCCCCGTTACCGCCGCTGTTCATCTCCAGTAAAGCCATATTTCGAGATCGAGGGAAAACCTGCTAATACTCAATCAAACAAATTAGGGGTTCTCCCCCCATATGGACGAAGCATTTCTTGCAGACACAAGAATGACTCTACTGATTGCGCGAAGGTTGTGTTGGGTCGAGTCGATTGCTTAAATGAAGTGTCTGACTGGGCGGAGCTCTTCTTCTGCCCTTGCCCAATGGCAACCGACCGGTACGATACCCTTGCTCAGGGGCGAGATTATCCATCCCTATTTGCCCGGTCGACGTCGAGAAGACCGTAATTAGCGCTCCAAGGTCTTCCTCACACAATATGCCACAGCTTGGCCGGATTAGGCGTCCCCAATCCAAACACAATCGCTCTCTGTGTCGTTTATTCCTTACACCTGTGGCGCCAACAATATTCGAAAAGTGCAAAGAAGAGTTAAATAAAAAGTCCAAATCCAGATCAAAAGATAATGGCAATAATCGATTGCTTATTAGGCCGACTTTGCCGCGATCACGCGGGCCTTATCCCCGGTCCTCAGCATAAAACCCTCGCGTTCCAGCTGCTTCACCGCGTCGTCGAATGACTCTCGATCGAGCATCTGAACAACTCAAGCTGCCTCTCCGCCCTCACATTTCCCTACCTTGTTGACAATGCGCATCTCTTTGAACAAATTCACCAGCGAAATGGCGCCTTTGCGGTGCTCCAGTTCCTGGCGAATCTGCTCTGCGGTCAAGCCCACCACCTTGTTGTGCTTCTCCGAGTAGCCGGTGGCGATGATGTTCACCTCCACACAGCCGGTGTCCGGATTGGTGGCCGACTGGCGCAGCGCCTCCCGGTGAAGCCTGGAGCAGCGGAAGAATTTGGGGATCCGGAGTAGCTTGTGTTTTGCGCCAAATAAATGCTATTTGCGAAAAAGTCCAGCACTGTTCCGGTTTTTCCAAATCTGCGTCCATCCCCAGGCCCTGTCTGGAACTCACTCGTATGCCATTTCCACGTCTGCCTCGGTGACCAGAGCGGACAGACGCATTTTGGCGTGCGCCTCCGAGAGGCGGATCAGCGACTCCAGTTGGCGCGGGTAAGCGGAGATTTGGCCTACGCTGGAGCCCTGTTGGCGCATGAACTGGTACTTCTGGATGAGCAGCTGGTAGGCCTCTTCGCCCAACTCCGGATGCACATTCTCCTTCGCGTACGCAATGTAGTCGCTGAAAGGCCGAAAATGTCTGGTCGAAGAACAAAAGTGGTGCGTGCCGTAGGAAGGCCATGTCCACTTGCTGCTGGCGCCAGGCATCCTCGTCGGCTTCCAGATAGAAATTCACCTGTTCCGATTGCACTCAACTATTCCCGGATAGTCAGTTTGCTTGCCAAGTGCCGAGCCAGCCTTCGGTCGTACTCCTCGTCCTGCGGGTCCAGCACCAAAAAGATGAGGTCAAAGCGCGAGAGCAGAGTGTGCGGCAGATTCACGTTCTGCACGATGTTCTTCTTCTTGTTCCATTTGGAGTCGATGGGATTGGCGGCTGCGAGAACGGAAGTGCGTGCGTTCAGCTGACAAATGATGCCCGCCTTGGCGATCGAAAGCGTCTGCTGCTCCATCACCTGAGGCAAATCTTCTGATTGAGATCCGAGGGTGGTGCCTGCCTCGTGCAGAATACTGCGTGTGCCGTCGCTCATCTTGTCGAACTCGTCGATGCAGCACACGCCGTTGTCGGCCAGCACAAGAGCGCCCGTCTGCAGCACCACCGATTTGGAGTCCGGATCGCGCATGATGGAGGCGCTCAGTCCGACCGCAGAAGAGCCCTAATCGCGCGCATTGAATTAAAGCGTTAGACGAGAGTCCTCCCCCTCTCAGTGATACTTTTCCGGAAGTGTACTGGGAGCGCGGGACCAGCTGGTAGACGTACTGCAACAGCTGCGACTTGGCCGTCCCGGGATCGCCACAGAGCAGAATGTTGACCTGCGGACAATCGATTGGATTGGAGGGAATGGTCGCCGTTTGGCACCTCGCTTCGCAGCCTCACGCGATTCCCTTCTGTCTCGTTGGATTTGCGCGTTCCGCCGAAGAGCAGACACAAAATGCCGCGTTTGATCTCGTCGTGGCCAAAAATGTTGGGCGCTGCAAAAACGGTTATGAGGTTTCTCTGGAAAATATTGTAAATTGCGTCATTTATTAGACCAATCTAAAAATAATAAATAAAATTATCGAAAGTGTGTGAAACAACAAAGAGGCATGTTTGGAATAAATCTGACCGAGTGCCCTGGTCAGACGCTCAATGACATCCGCACAGCGGGACAGCGCCAGCACCTTCTCGATGCGGTCTTGGGTCAGAAACATGCTAAACGGACTCTTCCATGGGCTGGTTGATTCGCCCACCCGTCGCCCTCGTCGTGCAGACGGTCCTGGTTCATTTTGCGGAAGTGGATCACGTCCATGCTGGTCCGGTACACGGAGTGCACTGCTCGCTGCACTGGGTTCACGCGCACTGGTGTGGCGCGGTAAATGCCCGTCACGGTGACCCGGTCCCCGGGATGAACGCTCTCGACCAACGCGCCGTGCACAAACAACGTGATCGTGTGCTGGGTTTGGCCAGCCGGCATGTCGCCTGGACACCAACAAAGTGGTAATTCCCCTAGTGACGGGTGGTCTGGTCTCTGATCGGACCATTCCACCTCCCGTTTCTACCCTTTGGACAAGTCCAGATTTACAGACCCGGTATCTCCTGCAGTTTGATCACTTGCTTGTCGATGAACGTCGAGCGGTTGTGGATGAGTTGGAAGGAGCCCTGGTTGTTGCAGTTGGGGCAGTTGATCGGCTCCTCAATCACGCCCATCTCCACCTTCCGCACCTCCTGAACACAACACTTCGGCGTCCCAAGGTCCTCCATCCCTCTGCCTGCCTACCCACCGGGTGCTTACATATGGCACACTGGAAGTAGCCTTCATTCATTTCCGGAATAAGCGGCGAAATGCGAGTCACCATGCCCTGCGTGGTCACCAACTGGCCAATGTCTGGAAATACAATCAAATATCCGATGATCTGTTCTGTTATTATTATTTTTTTCAGGTTTTCGAGTCTGATTTTAAGATTTCAATCTTGGTTCTAGCCTTGCGGATTCAGATCGCGCATGCTCTTTGTTTGCTCCGCATTGTAGGGGCGTATCTCGATTGGGAACAGCAGCTTTTTGTTGTATGTTTGCATGAACATCTCCTCAATCGTTTGGTCCAGGTACTCCATCACTTCGTCCGGATAGGCCACAATCATTTTGTACAGGCGCTCGTTGAACGCCTTTACGTGTGCCAGGTTCACTTCCAAAATTGGCATTTCGCTGTAGTAAATGCCGCGCAGTCGTTCCATGTAGAATGGAGCCGCTTGGTCCACGGCCACCATTTGCCCGCGGTCGATCTGCAGGGAAATTTGATCAACCATCCTAAGTTTGAACGTTCGATACTTGAATGGCGTTCTCGTCATCTTCCAATTCTTCGCTGCGATAGCTGGCGATGAACTCCTTGAACTTGGCTTGAACCTCAGGCACGCAAATGCGTGTGCCCCAAATGTAACGACGTGGCGCTGTACTGTCCTCTTCCAGCACGATGTCGGCAATTCCACTTCTGTAGTTAATTTCAATAGGGAATCAAAAATTAAGTGTGAAACAAAAGAACGGTACTTCAGGACGTCATCTTCCGTATCGACTGCCAAAGTGCGATAACGCTGTGGTGTTTGGGTGAGATCAGCACGCTTTTTCTTCGCGGCGCCAACCCCCTGCCCGACCATTGTAGAGGCGCTAATCGCGGAAAAGCCGCTCTCGGAAACGGGATAGTCGAGACCGCCATATTCTGTTCAGATAAATAACTGTTGATTAAAAATGTAAAATATTATTTGGTACCGCTTCCGCTCTGTCGTGAAGGGCTGAGTATGTTCCGTTCCAATTCGTTTAGCGGAACCAGTGGTGAATTGCTCCGTTCGGAGGCAGCACTCGATGGAGCTGCTGACATTTTCTACAATTGGCTGGCTGTTCCGTCAAATGTTATTACTTATTATTATTACTTTATTACAGACTTGAATTGTATGTAACTCTTGAAATTAAAATAACATTTGGTAGTATTAATCTTGTGGGGATTAAAAACGCTGCAATTATTTTAATTATAAAGTTGAAGTCCAACCTAAAATGGCTCAAATGATAGCTTATTCTAAGCGTACCGACGAGTTGAAACGAATGGAACCAAAATTAGGTCGATCTGATCATTCTGGGCAAAGTTCTGAAGCTTCAAAGTTTTGGCGCCAAATATTTTCAATCAATTGCGGCTTTTTAATTTGAAAAAATTATAAAATTATAATTACTACACCTTTAAAACAACAAAATAGCGCCACCGAAAATTATAGATTACATACGAGCGATCGGACGCCGCTATCGCGGCGTCCTGATCGCTCGATGTGAATAAAATTAATAAAATGAAAAAAAACACAACAAAATA
>VAHH01000232.1:0-42842 GCA_013357305.1 Radopholus similis
TTAGAAACAAAACCAACCTAAAAATACACGGCATTAGTGAGTGCTTTTGTTATTATTAGAAGTCTACTTTTTTTCTCAAACGACACTAATGGACTTTCCATATTTTCAGTTGATAAAAAAGGAATATGCGCGTCCGCGGCAACATTACTCTTCGGAAATTGTGATTACTGGAAAATGAATAAATCGAAGACGATAATGATCCACGCTCCTAAAATGCAACTGAAGGAACTGAATGGAATCGACGTACAAAAAATGGATAAAGAATTAAAAAAGAACGGGAGCGAAGTAAGAATTTTTGGGGACTGGATTTTTAAAAGTTACTCTATACAGCAATAGGGATAATATGAATTTAACCGAAATTGAGATTCAATTGTTTATTGGTTGCTTTAGACTTGGCTTTCATTGTCCTTTTTGGAGAGCTGCGCCAAAGAAGTAAATGATCTGAAGGATGAATCCGATAAAATGTATGCCGCTTTGAAAAAGTATTACAACATCAGAGACGAGCTATTACAACCAATCTTCGAGCACAATAAAGATCATGATTTCCCATATGAATCAGTAAAGACGATGCACCGGGGAGTCGAATTGAGTTAGTGATCGATTTACGGGATTTTTCTGACAAAAATTCATGCTACAATTTGTTCATCCCCATTTTTGATACGTGTTTGTTTTTCGAGAAATATAATGTAAAGTTTTATTCGCTCCATTTCGTTGAATTAACATTGATTTTGCTGGAATCATAGCACTGAAGTACTGTTTGTCCATTTGCAGTTTATAAAATGGGCACATCTTATATCTTTGAGGTTTACTAAGTTATGGCGTCGACTTTACCGCCAAAGCTGCTCCAGGTATAACAAACGACCTTTGTGTTCCATCATCGGCATCAAGTGTAGCATTTTTGTTTTCAGAGACTGCAGAAGCGGGGGATTATTGTGCCGAAAGAAGGTCAATCCTATCTTTATCTTTGGTTTGGGTCCCGGATAGTTCGGCCAAAAGGCGATTCGGCCATGCAATAAATATGCCATTCGGCCAATTTTTAATTTTAATTGCTTCCAATTTGTCTTCTTTGCCTAATATTGCGCCATGAGCCCTTTAAAGTTTAAACTTTGTGTAATTTCAAGTTTAGATGACGTCAGTTGTTTGGGGTTAGGGATTGCGAGGCTTGCTTGGCTATTTTCAAATGTCATAACTTTGTCCAGATTGGTCGAAACCTGAACATATATCATTACAATCAACATTTTATAACTTGAATCTGCAATTAAAATTAAAAGAACTGTCCATTGGCCGAACTGTCTTGATCCCCTTTGGTTTAACTCACAAATTTAATTAAGATGAGGAAGTCTTCGCCGAGAGCTACGATCAGGAAGATGAATCGGTTTGAGCGGTGCACTTATTTTCAAATCAAACTGGCGTTCAGAAATCGGAGTCATCCAAAGAGAAACACCGGGGCGGCGCTCCCGGTTGTCCGAACAAACATATCCTGGCCCACATTTGCACCGACTTCTGCTTTGACCATTGGCAAGATGGCTACCCGGACAGCAGACTCTCCGAGAAGTATCTGGAGCAGCGCAAGAAAATGCTCCGAAACTATCCGCTGCCGAAGGACTGGACCGAGGTCTACGACCCCGGAATGCACCGACACTACTACTGGAATCAAGTGACAGACGAGGTGCAAGAATGCCACCGATTTGGTTACAACATTTTGGATTCCAGGTTTGTTGGCTTTCTCCACGACACCCAAAGGCAGTAATTTCTGAGGCAGCTCCCAAAATTGCGAAAGGTTCAAAAATGGAGGCCGATTGTTTTGCAGAACACTAACAATGCATCTCAGAAATGTGGAGCTCACTCAGTCGGAGAGGAGGCGGCGATGCAGAAGAAGATGAGGACGAAGGAGATCGCCGAAGGGACAAAAGGGGCGGCAAGAGGGAGCGCTATCGAGGAAGGGCGGAAAAGCGACCAAGGGTGATGATGGGTAAATGGGGAAGCGGGAAAAACTCATCTCTCTCCAGGGCGACGAACTGGCGTTGGCTGGCAGTGACGAGGAAGAAAGTCG
This sequence comes from Radopholus similis, assembly GCA_013357305.1. Taxonomy (NCBI): domain Eukaryota; kingdom Metazoa; phylum Nematoda; class Chromadorea; order Rhabditida; family Pratylenchidae; genus Radopholus; species Radopholus similis. The sequence goes on from VAHH01000232.1 coordinate 2,054, forward strand.
CCCCGTTATGGAGCTGAGTGATCGCGACCGACTGAGTACAGCTGAAGAATATGAATGGTTTTTGCCCTACTGTTTCCTCTCAGAACGCGCCAAGCGTCGTGGCATCGATCCGATGGATCCGTCCGCGTACGGCGAAGCACCGGAAGGCTCTTGGACGACCGGTCTGGCCATTGACCAGGAGGTGAAGACCGGCGTGGACGTGACTGCCTCCGGGCCCGTAAGTCCCCCGATCCATTTTATCCGGTTAAACACTAAAAAATCATTTTGAGTTGTTCCAATCTCGCCCGTATCCAGCACCGGGGGCAATTTTACGCAAGCAGAATCCCGATATGTACAAGGACAAGTGAGAAGAGGGCACTCACTTGTACAAATATATCCATGTTTTATTTTGTCATCAGACATAAACATAAGTATTTCCAATGTAATTTTGAATAAAAATAAAATTTATTCCATTTGATTTGGCATATTTGTTATCTATCTTTCTATTATGATTTATGATTTAGTATGAATACGATCAATTTCAAGTTTTATGTTCGGGTGGTTGATTGTTTATTAGTTTTATTGATACCTCGAATTTATTGAGATTTTGAGATGACCGATGCATTTTCAAAAAGTAGCCATAATATGGATGAAGAAGACGAGGACCCTTTGTTGCTGCGCAAACATGTAAAACTGGCAAAAATGTCTCTGGACGTTCTGCCATCCGACTACTGCGTCTTTGACAGCACTAGGTTGGCTCGTTTGTTTTCGGGCCATGACGTGATGTCACGCATTTAGGCCGACAGTGCTCTTCTTCATACTCTCCAGTCTGGACCTGTTAGGACAACTGGACAAGGTGCTGAGCGACGCAAGGCGGCAAGAAATTATCGATTGGCTGTACACATTGCAACTCAGTAGAGAGCCCAATGGTAACGTCATGAATCATAAAGGTTCTTGGGAATACATGAAATGGATGTTTTTCTGTTCAGCACCCAGCAACAGGTGTGGATTCCGCGGGTCGGCAATCTCGCCTCCCGACGAAGCTAGCAATTGCCTTTACGACTCTGCCCATTTGGCGCAAACTTACACGGCGCTCTGTTCGCTGCTCATCCTGGGCGACGATCTGTCGCGGGTGGACCGAGCGGCCGTGTTGAGTGGAGTGGCGGCCTGCCAGTGCGCGGACGGAAGGTTGGCCTGGGGAAGGCAGTGGGCGATTCCATTGCGCCGCTTAGGCTTTCAGCGTATGCGGCACTGGGGACCGGGACAGCGAGAACGACATGCGCTTCCTGTTTTGCGCGGTCGCCATATGCTACATACTCAACGACTTCTCACATTTGGGTTGGCAAATTTGCGCACCAAATGATGATTGAAAACTATTTTAGAACTGAACTCCCTGTTCTCGTTTGTACGTCGCTCGTTCAACTACGACGCGGGATTCGGACAAGGGCCCGGCAGGGAGAGTCACGGCGGCTCCACATTCTGTGCGGTCGCCTCACTGTCGCTGTTGAACCGCCTCTGGGACGGTTCCGTTCTCGACTCGCGCCAGATCGAGCGGCTCAAGCGCTGGGCAGTGCTCAAACAGGACGAGGGTTTCCACGGGAGGACCAACAAGCCTGATGACTCTTGCTACGCCTTCTGGGTCGGCGCTACCCTGGCGGTAGTGTCACTCGCAGCCCAAAGTCCACACATGGGAGTTCTTCACCTTTTCGCAGATCCTCAACGCCCAGTCGCTTGTGAATTGGCCCGCACTTCGAGCATTCCTGATGCGCAACCAGGACCGGGTGATCGGCGGCTTCTGCAAGTACGAGGACTCGTCCCATTCCGACCTTTTGCACACACACTTCTCACTGGCTGCACTCGGCATTTTCGGCGAACCGCTGGTCCGGCCGGTGTTCCCCGCTCTGAATATCACCAACCAGGCACACGAGCACTTGATGCGGATTTGGCGGAAATCGAGTGGCGGCGGAAATTGATCGAATCGAAATCAAAAAGAGGATATTCTCAAATTTCATCATTCGCCAAGTTCAAAGAAATGGTGCTACCGGTATGTGATGTGTTTAAATGCAACATCGCAAGCCAAATGCTAAAACGTAGTACATATTGATATATTGCAACCCTTGCCCTCAGATATTATCATTCGCGTGTTCGTACTTCTTGTATATTGCTCTATATTTATTGTTGAAGATGATACCACTTCGCTGATAAATAATATTTACTGCTATGTTAGGACTGCTGCTTGCCAACTGCAAGAACATTTATGATTTTACCGCATAGTTTGCGAGATTCCACGGTTAAATGGGTTTAATGAGCTCGCTTCCAATCAGTGTGGACGAGAGATTACATGCGAATGGTTGTGGTTATGGTGGATCAGAGAGACAAACGGATGTGTGGGAGTGTTGTTGTTGTTGTGAAAAGGAGAGATCGACCGCCACACTCGCCCTCAGCCAGCAAATCAGTTCTCCGCCTCCTGTTGTTGTTGCGGGGCAGCTGAACAATAATGCACCATTGGTCATTCATTCTCGGCGTTTCTTCCTCACCTCTCTTTCCGAAGCGCACGAAGGTCTGAGCCCGCTTGCCAAAGCGCACGAACGTCTGCGCTCGTTTGCCGAATCGGACGAAAGTCTGCGCCCGTTTTTCATTCTGCAGCGCGGCTTCGTCCTTCTCGCCCTCCATCATCGGGGCCCTCTTCCCGAAGCGCACAAATGTCTGCGCTCTCTTCGGCTTCATGCCAGCCGCCATTTCATTTTCCATCTGCGACCGTTTGCCGAAACGGACGAACGTCTGCGCCCGCTTCGGCTTCAGAGCGGCAAGCTCCGCTTCTTGCTCCTCGTCGGCCGCCGCCTGTTGTGCCGCCGCCTCCGCAATCAGTTGCGCCTCTTCGGCGGCCAACTGCTCCAGAGCCGCTGCATTTGCTGCCGGGAAGAAGAAGAGCGGTGCTGCTGCTGCCTCCTGTGCCGGCTGAGCGGCCTTGTCTGCCAATTGAGGGGGAAACATAATTTGATTTGTCACAGAGGGCAATGTTGCCCCATCCCCGGCAGACTCTGCCCCACATTCACCATTAGCAGGTTCCCCGTTCCAATTGCTTCCTTCCCCTGTGGGCGTTGAAAAGTGCAAATTCTCCTACCTTTCGGCTCGTTCTGCTGCCAGAGAAGAGCCGAGCAGAGGCCTGTGCTGACCAGGAGTGACATCATCACGACGGCAGCCGAGGGCGCGATCATCATTTTCCGGTAGAGCATTTTTGTGTGGCGAAAATCAAACAGAATGAGTGTACTGAACTGCCGATGGAGGGGACCCTGAAGCAAAACAAAAGGGATTAGAGAAATGCGAAACGCGTGGAAAAGCGCGCAGCACCAAGGCCAAATGTGGGAAGCAATGTGAATAAAAGGCGGTGAGAAGTGCGAAACAAACGGGCGCTATAGAGTTTTTGGCCAAACGCGCAATTTTGTCAAAGGCCTTCGCATTGGCCGTCCGAATGATGAATTCCCCCACTCCATTTGGCCATTTATCGGAGACATTGCACCTGCCGTAGTCGGCTGTTTGGTGTCGAAAAGCGGAGGGAGTGCACCTGTGATGTGAGGGAATGAGTGAGAGGGCCGTTACTCCCCCCTTTTCCATGAAAGTGGGGCTGCTGCCCATCACGTCAGGCAAAACAGGCGCAAAGGGCTTCATTGGATTGTACGAATGTGACATTGTGCCTTCGGAGGGAAACATCCCTTTGCTTGCGTCGGCATTTATTCGCCCGTGGGTGCACCTCCGTCAGCACCGTCTACCACTTCGGGGAATAAGCTGCGCCGCCAAGAAACCGCGGCCAGAAGCAGTGGTGGGCGTGTAATGGAATTGAGCGCCGCCGACACGTCCCATCCCGAGTTGCGCAAACAATTTGGCGCAAATGACGCTGCTTTTTAGGCAGACTTGTGTGCCCCTCGCTCTTAGAATCATTAAATGTGCTCTGGGGTGTCACCGTAGTTTGCATAAAATGAACGCGCGAACAAGACAGTGTGAGGCACGAAGCATTCCATTTTAGGGGGAACGGAAAGGCTTTGTGACTGTAAGTCTCCGAATGCCGAGGGAGTGACGGGGATTGTTGGGGCGGGGGAGGTGGGTGTGGGACTGGGGTTGGGAGGGGAGGGAGGGCTGCCCCAGCTGCGCCAGAACGGAGTTTAAATTCGGCACAAATCAACGCCAAACAGCACGCCGCTCTAACGAATGCAATTAGCCGGCGGAGTGGCGAATAGAGTCCGTTTTGGTCCCTCCTGTGCTTAACCCGATAAGCGCGGATCTGTTGGTTTGGGTCCGCCTAATGCAAACTTTTTGCTTTTGCGCAGCAAACGGATGTGTGTTTTGGATTTTTGGTGGTTGATTCGATTCCAATTTGTGTCGGGAAGAATTGAATTACGCCCGCTCCAAGGAAGCTAATTGGGATCTGCCGGGGACAAAGAGCACACATTGGCACTGGGTTGCGCATTGGCATTCACCTCCCGGCGCCCTTTTTTGTCCGGGAAGGCTATTTATGACCGAACGCAATGCCGGGACAGCCCAGTTTCCGCTCATTAGCCAGATGAAGACAGCTGCTGCGGACGTGTTCCGCTGTGGCCCCAGTCTGGGCGCCGTTCTGCTTTGGTGTCTCGTCCACAGGAAGTGGGCCTTATCTGGGAATGTGCGCGAGATCATTCATTAAGAGAACAGAACACTCACTCCCCTTGCGCCAGGAACTGCCTCCGCTATCTTTCGCACCCATTTTTGGCTCTGCCAAATGGGAATTTGTGCAATGGCAAAAACCGGCTCCATGGGAAAGTGACACGGGACGAGGGACTGACTGCTCTGGGCTCAATCTCTCTCCCCTCGGAAGCAAACACCGTTGGAATTGGAAGGTGGGGTCGGAATGCTGGGTGTTTTTACGTCGACAATGTGCCGCCACGCACTTCCGTTCCTGTGTTCCGCCGCGAAACAGGCGTGAACTGGCCGAGTGCTGAGGATTGGGTGACTTTGGCCTTTTGATTTGGGAAATTCGATCGTTTAATTGGCCAATGTTTGGAGAAAAGAAAATGCCCCTTTTGGACCTGCAGTGGGTATTTGAAGAAGCGGCTGCGGAAGGAATTTCCCTTCTCCCGTGACTTGACAACATGTTTTTTGTTTTGCGCCAAACCGCGAATGGGAGGGAATTCCCTGGGACAACGACGACCAGAGCCAGAGAGGAGGGAGGGGACCCTAATTATGCATAAACACTGGGCACACAGAAGAGAGACAAAGCACCAACCAAATCGTCGTCGCCGCGGGAGGAGTGACGAGAGCATTTCGAAAATGGCGAAACGCCACAAAGGAACAACGTCCACAAATTCCGTCCGAATGCCTCTCTGCACTCTTTTGTTTGCGGCGCTCCGCTGAAAATTGCGTGAGCGCCACGGGCCAAGGCCCAGCGACCTTTCTTCCGCCTTATTAATTCGGCGACAAATAACCGTCGCGCAAATTGCAGTGCAATGGGGCGCCAAATGCAATAAAAGTGAATGGACTCGGCAGGTGTCACTTTTTCCAACAGCGGCTGGCTGGCCGATTCAATTTGTCCAAATTGCCCTCCAGTGAGCCGTCGCCCGGCAGCATAAACCGGCGGAATGAATGACTTTCCGCGCCCCAAAAAATTTGCCATTCCGCCGAATGCAAGTTTGGGGACAATGGCCACATAAACAAAACATTTGGGGCGCACAATGGCGAATGGGGGAGGGACAAGGGAAGGACCCCTTTGCGGATGAATGAGTTTTTGAGTGGGATGGGAAGCAAACGATGGTGATGCCGAACGGGAATGGCGTGGCAGGCCCGGCCAAAAGGGCGCCGCATTTTGGGCGGCGCAACAGATTTGGCCTAACGCGGCCAATTTCACATTCATTCGGCGCTCGTTTGTCCCCGGGGGAAGTGGCCTGGCCTATGGCGGCCGCTTTTTGGGGAATCGGCGACAATTTTGTGTGAATTCGGGACCTGGAAAACACGGAATGCGGACATGGGATAGGCACAAAAGGAATGGGCGAATGTGTTTGTGAGGCGACGACGCATTTGCGCTAAATGGGCCACAGTTTGTCCATTTTGGGGGGACCAAGAGAAAAGACCAAAAGGACATCGAAATGATCGAATCCGGCCGAACTTCCCAGGGGGAACCAAATTGTCCATGCAACACTCGCCTATATGTAAACCGAATCCATTGTGGGGGATCCGGCATCTCTTGTGATCTTTGATTTCCCCTAAAAGACAAAAGGTGCAAAAAAGGCAAAAATGGAAATAATGTGCCGGCGTTGGGGGAGGGGTGCGTAGGAGTACGCACTTTCTGGGAATGTCCACATCACAAAGCGACGGATTGGTGGCAGAATTGGGCGGCACACCGCCGCTCTAGACAATTTAGCAATGCATTGTTGGCTCCGCTGGCGGAAAATGGGCAGTCACAAAAATGTTTTAAAAAACCGTTGTGCAGCTGTGTAAAATGTAAATGGCGGTTCCGTTGAGGATCGTGCAGAACGGAATGTGAAATGGTGAATGGCTTTTGGGATATTTTGTCCGCCTTTAAACGGCCAAACGTTGACTCAAAACCGCGATAAATGATGGGCGCATTTTGACGCAGTCAGGGCCGAATTTGGAAATGTTCAATTAGCGCGGAAGGCAACAACGGTGAGCGAACAATTGAGGGGGCGGAATCGGCGGAATGCGACGAGATAAGGCCCAGGAGGGCGGCACACAGGTTCGCTGACATTTACGATGCACATCCACGCATAAACGTCGCGACCATGGCATTTTTAATTTCGGACTTTGGACGCATTTTGGCGTGATGAACGAGGACAAGTGGGCGAAAGCGTTGCAGCTTTAGGAGAGTTAAAGGACAAAATAACCACAAGAAGAGAAACGAGAAATAATGGCATGACAGACGCATTGCAATTAAATGTTTATTATTTAGTAAAGAGGTAAAAACACAGACATTACAAATTTCGGATTTCGCATCTGGTTCCTTTATCAAAGTATCGCTAATTGAAAGTTCCCAGATTGGGTAGTGGAATCTCAAATTGCAGAATTCTGTTTTAGTTAATTCGGGTCCAAACCAATAATGATGCGAAAAGTGGGTTTCTTCTTTCTGTAAGGTTAGAACTCAGAATGTCACTTTCTGGCTCAAAATCCAATGACAAATTCCCTTATTCAAGCATCCTTAATCGAATGAAGGTTCCGAGAATGGGTACGGAATTTGAGTACGTTTTATTTCGCTCCAAATGCCAATGATGCAATAAACCATGGGTTTCTGAGGTTTCTGCCAAAGGTTCAGAACGGATTTTTTGGTCAGCCGTCCCAATTAGCACCGATCTTTCGGAGGTCTCTCGTAAATTGAATTTGTGGGAATGTTCCCGTCTTCAGGTCTTCACATTCTGCTGTATTTTCAGTACTAATTCTATTATCAAATGGTTTCTCGCGCCATACATTAATATTATCTGAATAAACACGGTGGCAGTTGTGGTTCTCCCAAATTTTTGTCCATGGTCCACAACAGAATAATTTACCCACGATCAAAAAATGAGGAACCATATATAAGTAAGTATATGTAAAAGAGAGAGAATATTAAACAATGAATTCACACCTCTTGTTGGAGAAGTGGAGATATTGCTGCATGGCAACAGGAAAGAATGAGGCAATTGAATTTGGATGCCCGAATGAGCATTGAACGAGCTCGCATAGACAGCTGCTGCAAGCAATGGTAATAGTACCTAATAAGGGACGATGGTAGAAAATAAGATGTGAATTTTAAAGTTATAACTTGGTATATGTGATTTCTCATTTGATCTGTGTTCTATGGTGGTCTTACCTAGTTATTGGATATTAATTTATATTTCTTTTGAACATAAAACGCCAAAGTAAGGTAAAAATAAAATGAAATTTTAGATTTAGACCAATAACCATTAACCATTAATAACCAAATCGGATGGATGGTGGTGGTTTAAAGTTTACTATTCTGATTTGTATTTATGTTCCGCGAATAAAAAATTATGCTTACACAGAACGGAATATTGTTTTCGATTCAAGAGATCACAGCCATATAGAATATAGATACCACAAATATAGTAGTTACAATAATATCGAATAAATAGGGGGCAAACAGAATGGAATAATGATTAGAGAATAGGATGCATACCTAGATTCATTTCGGCTCGTAAAGCGACTCAATCTCTTTTTTGAACGTTTTCTCAATCTCTTTGCGCTTAACCTTCAATGTCTCCGAGAGCAGGCCGGAACCGAGTGTCCACGGTTCTTTGCAGATGAGTATCTTCTTTGGAATTTCCTCGCTTCTGAGTTTTCCTGCGACAGTGAATATGATTGAACATAGCACGGCAGTGGACCGAATTACCAGCGACAAAGTCCGTGAGCTCTTTCTGGAGGATCACTGTCAGTCCCTTGTCTGCGGTGAGAATGTCCCAATTCGATTCCGTGATGCCATGCTGCAAAAAGGTTGAGATGGGAAGGATGCTGGCTGCTCTGGAGGGAGGTGTATACCTTCTTTGCCAGTGCCTCCAGATTCTTCTTGTTGGGAACAACCAGTGCCACCACGAAATCGCGCAGGGAGTCTGCGTGGACGCAAATGTTGTCGACGATCGGGTTCAGCGTCAGCACTTCCTCCACCTTCCCCAGAGATATGTACTCGCCATGCGGCAGCTTGACAAGGTTCTTCTTTCGGTCTGAAACAGAAACGGAAACACCGTCTTGATGCCATTTTAAATGCAAACCGATGATGCGGAGTGAGCCATCGTTTCGAAATTCTCCAATGTCTCCTGTGGAGAACCAGCGTTTTCCGTCCAATTCGATGAAGTCCTCTTTGGTCTTCGCTTCGTTTTTGTAGTAGCCCAGGGCCACATTGGCCCCACTGATCAGAATTTCTCCCTGCGGCGGTGAATTGGATGGAGTGTAACCAGCTAGATGAATGGGAAAAACTATTATTTCATTGGCGCATTTGGAACACCTTCGGCCCATTCGCGGAGCTTGATCTCGCAGCAGCGAAGCGGTGGGCCAACGAAGCCAGTGCTCAAGTCGTGTTCTGAAAATACCGCGTACCATCGGGCCCCTGGTGGAGAATGAATGCGTCAACCATCGGCCAGAGTCGCTCCGCCGCAAGTCTCAGTGAGCCCGTAGCCTTGCACAACCGGGCAGCAGAAGCAGATGTTCATGAAGCGCTGTGTCTCGGGATTGAGCGGAGCTCCACCAGAGAGCACGAAACGAAGGTTGCCTCCCAAGATCTTGCGAATCCCGGCGAATGCAAGTCTAAACCGTGAAAAAAACTTTATACAAATCGGTAGAAATCCGCACCTGTTCACGACCAGGCTGGTGTGTCCTTCTTCGTATCGACTGCGTTTTCGCTCGTAGCAAATGCGGAAGATCTCTCGCTGGAAAGGAGATCTCCCCTTGACGTCATCGGTTACCGTCTTGAAGATTTTGTCCATGATAGCCTGAAAATTGCAATTAAATTTTGGCAATGTGAAGTGATATTTCGTATTTTTACCGGCACACAGGCGATCAGCGTTGGTTTCAGTTCACCGCAATCGCCCTTTGAGCCCTTTTTGATCTTGGTGGCACGGTCGTAGAGGGTGTGCGGAGAAGAGTAGCCAACTTTGCATCCTTTGAACAGACAGACGAGTTCGGCACAAACTTCGAAGATGTGCGCCAAAGGCAGGTATCCGATGTAGGTGTCGTTGTGGCTGATGAAAATGAGCAGTAGAATGGCCAAACGAGCAAGCACCTACTCAACAGAGATGACAGCACTTTGTCCAGAAATGGTTGAGATGATGTTCCCGTGCGACAACAGTACCCCTTTTGGATTTCCAGTTGTCCCACTGGTGTACATGATCATGGCCAAATCTCCCCGCTTGACATCGCGCGTTTGTTCTGCAAATTGTTTTGTGTAAAAATGACACAGTAAAACAGTGTAAACCTTTTCGTCCACCACTGCCGAGCTGCATTAGCCCTTCAAACGAGTGGAGGTCGACTCCGATGTCTTGGAACGACTTTTTGACGTCTGCAGATGCTTTCTCTGAGTTCGGCTTCAGCTGATGCATCTCGCTGAAGTAGACGACCCGTTTGATCTTCTCGGAGTTCTTGATCGACTGTTGCACTTTCTGGATCAAGGCACGTGAAGTGAACACCAAGACGCCGTCGCACTCATTCATGGCATAGGCGATTGCCTCGTCTCCGAGAGTCGGATAGACAGTCACAACTGAGGGAAACATGTAATAAGTGCCAAATTTAAGGGTCATTGGTTACTTGGCAATCCCAATTTGAAGCAGGCAATTGCAGAGATCATCCACTCCATCCGCGTCTCTGAATAGATTACAACGTGTTGACCTTTTTGCAGTCCGAGCGAATCCTTAATTTTCATGATATCGGTGCCAGTGTTTAAAATAAAAAGATACCAATCCACTGATGACCTCTGAGACCATGTTGCCGACGTCCTCGTAGTTCAACCAGTTGTATTCGCCGAGAACCACTTTTTGGTAGGTCTTCCCATCGGGTTGGGGTTCCTGAGAGACACTTGTCACTTCGCGTGTTCCCATGCAAGTGTAGCCGTTGTACAACCTTTAAAGTAACTCAGTAGAAGAGTGTACGGTGAAATTGTTATATACGTACTCTGCAGCCTTGTCCCAAATTGCTCCGAGTGTTGGACATCCCTCGAAAAGTTCGGTGTAAAGAGGCTTCCCAATTGTGTCGACATGACGCCAGGCGGAAGCGGGATTTCCATCAATCGGGACTGCCTTAATAAATTAAATCTGATTATCCGTTATCAGCAGATGAAAAAAAAACCTTTTGTTCCTGTGACCGTTCCTTCTTCTTCACTTGATCGTCGAATATTTTGAATGGAATGAAAGCCAATGCATCGTAGAAAATAAAGATGCCTTTCAAAAATCCCGACAATGCATTTAGGTAAATCGGTCTTTCCTGCTCTTCCAATTCTTGGTCATTGCGAGGTTCATCAGTCTTGGCATCATTCTGGTCTGTTACTGGCTCACTAAGCGAATGCATGATTAACATCTAGGATTGAGTAACAACTTTGTGTCAACGACACAGTCCGGCACAATGTCGCTACTACTGTAGTAGCGTTGTCCGTAACCGTGGTAGTACTTTTGGAGGTGGACGAACTTCGGTTTGTAGCCTCCTCGGTATTCCCAGCAACCCGCCCCAAGCGCCTTCTTGTTGATCGACTGAAATGTGTTGACAATTGTCCATTTTCATCTGATGACTGACAAATATCTCTCTACCTTTGCGAATTGCCCTCCTGCTGAAAGTCCGTTTTGGTGCTTGAGATCAAAACATTCCAAGTGCTTGTACAAGTTGCGCAATGTAGTCTCGAAGGCGAATAAATATGGAGTCGCGAACTAAAATTGTGCTTAGCTAAATTTTTATCGCTTTATTTTACCCTGGTCCTCATTGTTTTTGTTGTCGTCGTGACCTAAATTTTTCTTAGTTAAATTTTTATCGTCTTATTCTACCCGGATTCTCATTTTTTTTGTTGTCTGCTTCTAATTGTTCAATTGTTTCACGATTTGCGCTAACCCAATATTGGACGTTAATGCACGGGATCATATAACTCTGTGAATGTTTGAATCTTTAGTTAACTTTAAAATTCACAACGAGTTTGTGGAAATTTGAAATGTATGTTGAAACTTGGACGGAAGAATGGCCTTTATTAAATCTCATCATGGCGAAACTATAACACTAATAAGTAATAACTAATCCGTACTTTTGTACTTTTTTTGTTCTTTTTCTAATAAATCGCTCAAATTTGGTGGAAATTTTGGACTGTGTTGCCGAGAAAAGCAGCAAATTTTTTCCTGCGGCGCAGAAAAGTCTCTAAAAGTGACCTGCGCCAACAAAAAAGTCCTAAATTTCGCCTGCGGCGCAGAAAAGTCAAAATCTAGTTAAAAAAGTGAATTCATTGTGTCTTGGAAAAAACATGTGATTTTGAATTTTTATGGACGATAAATGTCAAATTTTGAAGCATACTTTTTTTCATGGGTATTTTGTATTTTCCTATTTTCCCCTTATGTACATGTATACGTGGCTTATTTTTGTTTAGTAATTACTAATCATAATTAGTATGCTCAGATTTTAGTTTTAGCCTTTTAACATCGGAGCTCGAACAGTAGAATTTATTTTTATTTCTTACTGTAATTGTTTTTGGCGGTAAGGAATGTTTTTGAAATTATCAAAATTCTGCTTCGCCCATTCGTCCTTCTTGCTGACTGCATCAATTCTTCAATTCATGTATATTTGACTTTGGCCGTTGATTTTTTCCATAGTCACAGAAGATTTTATCCATATCCATATTTACAATTTGGAGGATCTATTCCCGGGCTCGGTCAGTTCAGTGTTCACGATTCAGTGTCCACATTTCAGTGTCGGGGTCGTTTCAGTGTCCGGTGTCGGTTTCCGGTCAGAGCTCACAATCATCATCAAATGGCGCAACACCGAAGGGGTTACACGACATTTGAGGATTAATATTAGGCTCAGTAATAAGCATAAGCTTATGAAGTTGCTTGGCTACACATTAGACTAGGACTTAGGCTTAAACGGGGGGAGGCGTAGTTTAAATCCTTAGGCGTATTTTTTTTGGGGTTCTTTATCAGGAAAGGGTAGTGTAGAGAAGAGGAATGAAGGGAAGGAAAGAGGTGATCGATGGGGGAAAATGAGAGGATTTTCGGTGTTGCGCCATTTGATGATGATTGTGAGCTGACCGGAAACCGATACCGGACACTGAATCGTGGACACTGAAACGGGACACTGAACTGTGGACACTGAAACGACCCCCGCCGTCCTTTTATAGTCTTGCACCTTTCACTTGCAGACTTTCACTTTCCAATGCAAGTGAAACTTTCCGTTTGCTTTTATAGTTGACTTTCAACTTTCTTATGAAATATTTCACACTTTCAACTTGCAATTTGAATTTATAGTTGAACTTGCAAACCACGCCCACTTTCATTTGCAAGCTCGGAATTGAAATATTTCATTTCACTTTTTTGCAAGTCGAGATTCGGACCACCGCGCTATGGCAATATGGATAGGAGTTGATCGCTACTCCGCGAGAAACAATAATGGGCAATCCCAAAGAATAGGGGTCCCGACCAAAAAATTCACCTTTCCATGTGAAAATTGGTATATAGGGGTAAAATCATGCGCTGATCACGAATCTGTGATCGGTTTGCCGATCCGACCAATCTGGACAAAGTCACTTTCATCGATATGTTTTTGGAATTCAAAAAATTGGAGTTTTTGTCTTTTGATTTTTCACAATTACTTCACAGGCCATCGGCAACCTTTTTGCCGAGAAGTTCGGACTCGTTACGCCGAATTTAAACATTAATAATAGAGAGCAATGGCTAGGCTAGCTGGCTATAAATAGTAAAGGCAACTTTCCAAACTTTTTGAAAGTCGATGAAAGTAACACCTTTTAATCAAAACGGCTTTCAGAATAAAATAACACGAGATATTTAAAACTTTCACTTTTCTGCAAGGAAATACTATACAAGGAGCCTTTTTTAGGAAAGACCCATTTAATCCGTTTAAATCAATTTTTCTTCTATCAAGAAAAAACGACAAATCAGCATGCAAATTTTTGTGAAAACTCTGACGGGAAAGACTATCACTCTGGAAGTTGAGGGTTCTGACGCTATCGAAAATGTCAAAACAAAGATCCAGGACAAAGAAGGCATTCCATCGGACCAGCAACGCCTGGTATCTTTTTAATTATTTTCGAAAATAATAATCGCTTAAGATTTTTGCTGGCAAGCAGTTGGAGGACAGGCACAACCGTAAAACATTTTTTGCTTGACCTTATAGTTTCCAAAAATAAACATTTTAGTCGCGGACTACAATATCCAGAAGGAGTCCACACTCCACTTGGTGTTGCGTCTGCGCGGAGGAACCGACGACTCTGGGCAATCCAGTGGTCCCGAAGAATACGATATGGAGCTCCCTCCAATGGCCATTCAGAAATTTCTGGATGTCATTAGTCTTGACGGATTGACACTTTTCGAGGTTTCAGTAAAAATTGTAACGCGCTATGATGATTCCAATTTTTGGTTTACGTGGTGGCTAAATCCGGCAGTGTTCGCATCTGGGATCATGCAACTATTATTGCCGACGATTTTGCTCCATTTGAAGAGTTCGCGAACCAGCAATATCTCCTCGAAAATGCAAAAATACGGGCAAGAGGACGCAAGTCCCGCTCACCGCAGCGAGTCAACAATTCTTTTGTGCTGGAGGTGGAAGGCAAAGATGAAAGTATATTTTTGGTTGAAAATTTAGGCGCACTACACCAATGAAATGGGACAAAAAACAGAGCGTCTAATTCGTGTTAATATTGAAATTTTATAAACTAATATTATTTAATGATTTATTTAGTACACACCGGAGTCTTCCTTCAGACTTATTCGTCGTTGAAACATGGCAGTGTATCTGCGCGGTGGTGAGAACCAAACCGAAGGAGTGATGTCTCGTAATGTTGAGCTTTCATTATAATTGGACAAACATCGATCGACATTAGAGATAAGACCCTATTTCCTGTTTTGATAAACGGTATAGTTTAAATAAAAACATCCCTTCCAAATTTAAATCGGCAATTCTTTTAATCGGGTTAATATCTAACCAAAGCGTTTTATATTTAAATTATGCACGTGAAAGAAAGGTTAAATAAGTGAGTAAAATTTCTGTTCATTTTACTTTTAGTTTGGTTCTAATTTGCATTTATAACAATTTTAAATCTGATTCCAAACTTCACTTATAACGCCGAAATTTAAACCCTAGTGTAATGTGTGCATCGATCCGTACAGCACAAGAACTGCTCACAATTGGACAAATCGCACAGAAAAACTCAAATTTAGAGATGGCATTTACCACGCAGAATTGTCCGCTGAAGGGATGGAGAAGTGTTCAGGAGTCGAGGAAGACCTCGTCAGAGGGTTGGCCAGCTGTGAGGACAGATTCCCTCTAGAGGATTTGTACAAGGTTGTTACATTCGGGCACGAGGAGGAGTACCGCGAGCGGAAGGAGAAGAGGATAGGCGAGGCTAGAAAACGGCGGCGGAAGAAGGACATGAGAAAAATGGCAAAATAATGAGCAAAAATTAAATAATGAAAATAATGATTAAAAGTCCAAAATATTGTCAAATAATGATCTTAAAGTACACGCTAGAATGTTCAAATCGAGTTTTTAATATGTTTTTCGTAGGCTTCAGGTCATGGGGAGTCTGCAAAAAAATAATGATTTAATTAAAAATCCTAACCCTATTGATTAATGATAATGATTATTGATTATGATTAAATTTTTCTTCGAATTAAATGCGAACTGTGCCCAGAAATCCATCTCTTCCTCGATTCGATTGCCCTTGTCCCCCTCTAGGTACTCTACCACCTCTCTTGGCTCATCCATCTTTCCCTTCTCCACCCGCTGACTGTTCTGCGGGGCACAGATGACCTTGTGCCGATCTCCTTTCGGTTTGATCGAGCGGATGGATAACTGGGAGGAGTGTCTTCTGCTAATAATCTCGCGCTCGCTCGCCGGCGTCGCAAATTTTATGACTTCGAGAGTTTTGGATGTGAGTCGGTGGTGCTCTGCTGACGGAAGAAAGAATTCGGTCGGACTCGCAGGCGGCGCCGTGAAGTGAGACGAAACTTAAAGTCTGCCACCCGCAAGTTTACGCACAACAACTCGTTTGAGCGGCGGCGGTTCTCGGATCAGATGAAGCATGAAAGTGAGAGATTCGCCGACCTCATGTTTTGAACAATTGTCGCCGCAGGCACGGACCTCGCATTTTGTTAATCCCAATCGGCAAATTAATTTCCCCCAAGCGAAGCCCCCATCCATCCCCCTCCTCCCATCCAATTGGCGTCCTTTCGCTGTCCGATTTCCCATTCCATTTCCCACAGTTCGCCCCAGTTTCGTCCCCACAGCCGTTGTTCACCCCATTTCGACGATGTTCTTCCCCCCATTCCCCAGTTAGCCATTCCAGTCCCACTCACGGGGACTGGTGAGCAGGCGAGTTTCTTCTTCCTCTGCTCTGCTGAGTGATGATTTGTCCTTAATTGGGGCAAAGCAAAAAGCGCGGAAATGACTGCAATTGACTGTTGTTTTTTACAAAAAGGTACACGAAAATGGGACAACAGGAAAACGCACACACTCAAAAGAGCTTTGTCACCTTCCTTGTCTTATGTTGGCCCGCCCGCTAAAACATGTTTAGACAGGAAATGGGGGACAGTTTCACAACCCGAAAGTCCAACCAAACTCTATTCTATTCTCTGGCCAAACAAACATTTGGCGTAATTTTTGTGCTCACTTTACTAAACTTTCCTGTTCCATCCATTTTTGTCCGCTCTCGCAATTAGTCGGGTCCGGATTTTGGAATCAATTGGCTCGAATCAACGCGCCATCCTTCCGCAATCGAGCGCGCACATCCCGTCCGTCCGCCTGCGGCTTCTTTGTCTCTGCTTCAGGATTTCCCCTCCCCGGACAGTGCCTGTCCTCTCCTCCCATCAGCAGAGCGCATTTTGTGCTGCGCAATGTTCCAAATCCCTCTGCTGCCTCCAATCCGCGGCGAATCATTCGCCCTTCCAGAGCAAATCCAATTTCGCTGTGATCTTCCCGCAGGCGAGTGAATAATGCGTTGTGTAATTCACTGCCCGCCGTCCCAAATTTCTTCCGTCGCCGCGGGTGACGCGAATGACTTCACTCTCCGCCGGCAATCGGTGGGTGATCCCGAATTCCGCGCACAGCAATTGTTGTGGTGGACTGAGGCGCAAAAAGCGGGCGAGACAGGGCGAGGAGAACAATCCAATTGCCCCACAATTTCGGCGCCCAACTTTCCCCGCCGCGCGCAAAGCCGTTCCGAAACCCCGCACACGACAGTGTCAATTGTCCATTGCCCTTCTTCCCATCAGCGTAAGTGTTCTTCAGAGCAAACCACTCTTTGGCTGTCGCCCCTTGTTTGTGTCTGTTTGCTTTGGCCGTCGGCGCCGGAACCGCACTCGCCACTCGGCGCTTCTGTCCATTTTCTCCCATTCCCCACAAAAATGGGCCATCTCCGCCCGAGGCCCTCCCTAGTGCTGGCGGTGCTCGCCTTCCTGCTCCTCGCCGCCTCTCAGGCACAACCGTCCAACGATGAACAGCACCAGCTGTGGCTGATCGAGCCGCCGTCACGTCAGCTGGAGAGAACGGCGCCGGCCAGCCAGCGACTTCCAGAGACGATGTGCCCGACTCCCGCCAGCGCAAACGGTGAGCAAAGGCCCTTTTTGGCAAAGGGCCCAGGAAATTTGGAGTGCCTTTGCGCGGAGCCGTTGGACCAATCGGCCCCCAGATCCAGATCTCTCTCGCTCTTTGCCGTTTGTCGTCCCGGCCTCCGGCCTTGACCCCATCTTCCCCCTCCCTCCTCTCCTCCTCCCGGCTCTCCCCCGCTGGGCATTAGCGCCGAGAGCGCAAATAGGTATGTGGAGGGAAGGGATATAATTGGCTGCCCTGCTGCCCTAATTAAACGATCAACCAACACACACATCGGGCTAATTGGGTCAAATTGGGTGGCAGCACAGCACACTGGGGAGGCTAAAATTGATCGGAGTGTGGTAAACAATTTGGTGACGTTAACGAACAAACAAACAAACAACAAATGAGTCCGTTGTCTCCAGACTCTGTCACGCAACTCTCGTCGGGAGTGCCCATTCGAGTGCGATGGCGCGACCCGGACTCCATCCCCGTGGAGACATCCAAGTTCGAGCTGTTCAGCGCCGACGGGGGTCACTTGCTGGCACGGCTGGACAGCGACGACGGGGAACTGGACTCGGCAAAAGAGTGGGCCAGCCGAAGGACTATGTTCCTCATCGATTGGTTTCTTGAAGGACCGCCTCGGCCAGTGTGCAAATTCCATCCGGGCTGCGTTGCGATGCGTGCATTCTGCGCCTCAGCGTCGAGTTGGACGAGCGCATCCAGCTGCTGAGCTGTGCCAACGTGCGCATTGTGCCCGCCGCAGGCAACAGCAACGAGGAGTGCGGCGCAGAAGAGAGGGACTGCGGCGGCCAGGAGCGGGGTCGGTGCGTGCAGGGGCAGTGCTTCTGCCGCAAGGGCTTCCACGGGGAGCGGTGCGCGAATGGTAGCACCCCAAAACACGCTGGACGGAAGAGACTGCTGACTCTTCAGCGAGTGCCGACTCTGCCGCCGCCTTTTCGCAGTCGCCGCGCCAGCAGTCCATCCGGTTCCCGATGAGCGGCAGCGAGTTCGTGTGGCGCGCCGACGCGGACGGGAACCTGGTGGAGATGGGACTGCGCGTGAAGAGGGAGCAGCGCCAGCCCCGCTGGTTCATCCTGGGCGTGCAGTCCACCGAGGCTGACGCCAAGTGCCAGCAGGCCATGGAGCTGTGGAAGCAGAGTTGGTCCGGGGAGAGGTCCCCCTGTTTAACCAGATCCCCCAGAGGCAGTGCCTGTTGCCCACTCTGTGGAGCACGCCAGGGCCCAGTCCAACGTGTTGCTGCGTCTGGAGCAGAAGGAGGGAGACAACTCACTGATGGCCGCCAGCAGTCCCCCGTCCTCGCCTTCGTCGGCAGAAGGTGCCAAAAAACAGTCCGGACTGAACATCAAGCGCCTGGAGAACCACCCCAACGGAACGGCGACGTCAAGGAGTGGCGATATCACGGCTCCAAAGTGCGCCTCCACCAATGAACACTTTGACGCGTGTCCAGAGATGGGCCGCGAGTGCGAGCCCTCTTGCGACTGGACCGCGTTCCCGGACTCGATCCCGAGCTGTGCGCGGCGCGGAGAACAGTGCGGGCAGCCGCGCTGTGTGTGCAACGAGGGATTCGTGCGGCTGAGCAACCGGGAGGACGAGTGCAAACCGTTCAGCTTCTGCCAGGCGCCGGAGGTGACGGGGAACTTCTCGCTTACTGGAACAATGTACGTCCCCAGGTGATGGCCTCCTCAGAGCCGTCCGCTGCTGCCCCCCTTTCCAAAGCGGAGGACAGAAAGTGCGGCGCTAACGAGACCTGGGAAAAGTGCGGAAATGCCTGCGAGCCATCCTGCCGCAGCATGTACAGCGAGGAGCCGTGCGGCCAGGTGTGCGAGGCACCTGGCTGCACCTGCGACGACAACTTTGTGCGCTCTGCGGAGGGCAAATGCATCATGTGGACCGAATGCCCAAGTAAGTGGGAGTGCCAATTGGTGGATGGACCATTTGGCCATTTTCAGACCTCAAGAAGGATCGTGTGGCGCCCCCACGGGGACTGAACGGTTCCTCGCATGCTGCTGGCGCCGCCACTTCGCTGGTGAACGAGGTGGACGGCGCCTCGGAAGAGCTAGACGCCGCGGCAGTCACTGAGCCGGCGACGCTGGACGAGAACGGTGCGCAATGCGGAGTAAACGAGACGTAAAGCGAGTCCAGCCCAATTTGAATCGGTGTTCTTTGTTCAGATTGAACGAGTGCGGACGTGTGTGCGAGGCCGACTGCGTGTCCATTTTCGAGCGGGCCGAATGTCACCAGTGCGCAACGCCCTCCTGCGCCTGCAGACAGGGCTTTGCGCGCAACGGCGGCAGATGCGTCTACTGGGGCGACTGTCCACTGGGTGAGACCGAAAGGGCTAACAAAACATTGGTGCCCGTCCATTCAGTGTCCTCTTCACGCGAGTCCTCTGCCTCTGGTTCGGGCGAGTCAAAGTCCCAAGGCGCTGAGTTGACGACCTCCCCCTCCTCGGCCGAACGCACTCTCCGACCCTCTGCCTCGACCACCGCCACTTCGCCATCTCCTCTCACGCCCACCCAGCAGCAACAGAGTGACGAGATCCCGCTGGACTTGTGCGGCGGCGAGTGGGGCTGGCCGTCGGGGTGCACGGGCGAAAAGTGTCTGTACCGCCTGAGCTGGGCCACCGACCCCAAAACAGACTCGGTGGTTTTCGCGCTTGAGACGAGACCTGCCACCGCCAAGAAGGCGCCCAAGAGGGAGCGCCTCTGGTCCGGAGTGGGCTTCTCTCCGTCAGGAACTCTGCTGGACGCCGACATGGCCGTGCTGGAGATCGTCGACCAGGAGAGGGTGCTCCCCAGGGACATGCACGTGGACGAGGAGCTGGGTGAGCCGGGCGAATTCACCGTCCAGTTGAGCCGATTCCCAGAACAACTCCGTCCGGACGCACAGCAAGACATCAACGGCGAAGGGCACTTCGCCAACGGACTTCTGAAGGCCAAGTTCTGGCGCAAACGGCGCACGGGGGACGCGGCCGGCGAAGACCTGGAGTTCGGGGACGAGGGCGGCAACTGCTTCCGCTTCCTGTTCCCGGTGGCCGGCGGCCGCTTCGAGCAAAGTGGGAACACCACCGTTCCTGTGGCCGACTCGCTGTACGCGTCGGACGCCGAAATCTGTCCGAAAGCGTGTGCGGTGGCGGACAAGGGAAAGGAGGAGAAAGTGCCAGCGGCGGAAAAGGAAGCGTCCAAGGAGAATGTGCTTGATCAGCAGGAAGCGGAGGCGCAGAGCGACACTAGCTGCGAGACGGAGTTCCGCTGGCCAAGCGGCTGCCGCGACGCGGACTGCGAATACCGGGCAGTGTGGGCCTGGAGCGCCCAGCACGACGACATCCAGTTCAACGTGTCCGCCAAGGGCATCGGCCGCTGGACGGGAATCGGCTTTTCTCGGGACGGGAAGATGACGGGGGCGGACATAGTCACCGGATGGGTGTTCGACCAGAAGGCGTACCTGACTGACCGGTTTGCGCACGCACAGCAGCTTCCCGCGATCGACCCTGCCGACCGCCAGAACATTTTCGACATGGGCGGCTCCCTGGTCGACGATGTGCAGGTAGAGCCTGATTGGTTGTGGTGACTGATTGATTGTTGATTATTTATTGATTGCCATTGCCTTCCAGTCGATCTCGTTCCGGCGCAAAGTGGTCAGCCCCGACCGCCAGACGGACCTGAGCTTGGCGGACTGCGTGCACTTCCTGTTCCCAGTCACGGGCGGACGAGTGCTGGCGCGCTCCACCCGCGACTTCCAGAATGCGCGCACCCCTATCGGCTTCCACGACCAACACCAACCGCTGCATTCGGCCAAGCGCATTTGCCAGTGCGAGCGGACTCGACAAGCGGCTGCCGACCAGAGAAGAGGTCGGGTAAAGCGGCAGCACGAGGAGGAGACCGGAGCTGAGGCGGCATCGCCGGAGCAGGGCGCCGGACCCTACCAGTGTGCGGACATAACCATCTTCCAGGCAAACACATTGATTGCTCTCGAGAGACTTCTTTTCTCCTAGGTGTTGGACGGAGGCGAGGCGGTGCGGGTTGTGGACGCGTTCGGGCTGTCAAACGACTCGCTGTTCCGCGATGAGCAGTGGGGCGGGCGCCAGTCCATCGTCGACGTGCACATCGACGAGGACAGCGCGACGTCTGGGCGCCTCTCGATTTGGGTGCGTCGCACTCCGGCACTGGGGGACGGGGCCGACCTGGCGGTGCAGCGGGGCGTCACCCCGGTGTTCCTGGCCAGCGGCAGCGGCTCTGTGGTGGACATGAGTGCCGCGGAACGACTAGAGTTCGCCATGGTCGAACTGATAGGCGGGGCGGCGGAAGTAGGACCCTCGACAGCTGGCACTGCACAAACCGAAACAGCCACGAGTACCACCGCCCCAACTTCGAGTAGCAGCAGTAGCACTTCTTTGCCTGCGGAAGAAGAGCCGTCCACCTCATCATCCACATCGCAGCGGACGACGCAAATGCCGACTGAGGAAATGCCGCCACACGAAGAAGAGCCGGTGAACATCGGCACCCCAACGGAAGACAGTGCTGGCGCAGGACCAGCACTGGAAGAGGTGCCAATTACTATGCCATTCTGTCTCAACTTGTCGCCCTTTTCAGCCGACTGCTGCGCCCCCTCTCCACCGGACCGAGTTGCCTTCGGCCACGGAGGTCGCACCAGCTCTGCCGCCCTCGATGTTCATGGACGAGAACTGCTTCGGCGGATTCGCCTACCCAGAGGGTTTACCTTTTGTTCGGCCAAATTTTCCAAATGGGCTCTTTTGAAGGCTGTTTCCGGACGGGTGCTTGCCAATACATGTTGGAGTGGCAAGTGCAGCCGCGCACTCAAATCGTCCAGTTCCGACTCGGCGCGCGAATGGCGCCGCAGAGCTGGAGCGGAGTGGGCTTTTCCGCGGACGGCTCTATGGTCAGTTCGGTCGGGATTGTTTGTCGGGCTGATGCACTCTGCCAGGTGAATGCGGACGCGCTGGTGGTGCTGCTTCTGCCGGACGGGCGAGTGTCCGTGTCGGACCAGTTTTCGCCCGGCTACGGGCGGCCGGCCATTGACCGCGTGCAAAATGCGGCGGAGGTGAGCGACTACAACGCGGCGGACGGGCTGGTGTCGGTGAACTTCTCGCGACCGCTGTCAACCGGGGACAGGGAGCAGGACGCGGACCTGCGGGAGTGCCAGTACCTGGTAAATGGTGGATATGAAAATTCAAACAAACAAGTGAACGATGGTGCGACATTTCAAATGCATATTTTTTGGTTATTTGTCGACCGCACAACACAATGCCAAGCCAAAAAAATAACAAGCATTACGGCATTATGTTCATGCACAGCTGTTCCTCCACTCCGGGGGACCCCTGGTGCCGGGCAGCAACGAGCTCCGGAAGCACACGGAAACCCCCATCCGCAGCGAGAACCGGGTAACAAACAAACAAACACTCGTTTTCCCTCTCATATTCCCCTGTTGTTCAGATTTGTCTCGGCAAGTGCGGCAAGACGGCGGAAGGCGGCTTAGTGCCGGCCAGCCCCAATGTGCCGGACGAGGCGCAGCAGACTGTCGCTGTTGTGGAACAGTCACTGTCCACAACGCCCACCTCAGAGGCCCCGAACAGCACCCCGCAGCAGAGTCGTCCCAGCACAACCACGGCAGCGGACAGCACGACTGCTGTGCCCGCGCCGAAAGGGGAACAAGACCAGCAAGTGCAGGTGGCCGGCGGAACAACCTTCGACGGGGACAGCAACAAGGTGGAGGAGGAGGAACCGGCCACGTTCAATGTGGCCATCCGGCTCACCAATGAGCGCTGGGACGAGCGACTGGAGGACTCGGAGTCGGAGCAGTTTAAGGCACTGGCGCACAAACTGGCCAACTCGGTGGGTTCTGCCGCGATTCGACCCCGCAACAGCTCTCTCTGGGTTCAGCTTAAGTCGCTGGTGTCCGCCCGCTGGATTTCCCTGGAGAGCGTGGAAGTCAGCAAATTCGCCGAGGGCAGTGTGCTCGCGCTAGTGCAGATGCGTTTCGGGGCCAAGGGGGCGCCGACGGAGGGCGAGCTGAAGGAGTTCCTGCAGGAGGCGGCCGCCCAGGGGATGGCCGAGGAGCTGATCTGGGACCGCCAGATGCTGGAGGTGAAGCAGGAGGGGGCGGCGGACCAGGAGGAGGACAAGTGGGGGCCCCTGCGCGAGATCCAGGGATGGGCCCTGGTATCGGTGGCTCTGCTGCTGTTGCTGTGCACAGTCTCGGCCCTGGTCTTCTGCGCGTTCCGTTCCAGACGCAGACGCGCCCATCGCACTTACGTGAGGGACAAAAGTGAAAGCAGTCCTAAAGAAGGTGCGGTTCAGCCGGCCAAAAAGTCGTCGTTTGCCGCGAACGGCGGGTTCCACCACCAGCCACAGCATTACGCCACGTTCGGGCACGCCAACGGGGCGGACAAGGACAGCGACACGACCACCGCCAAGACGAGCATAACTCGCGGGGCGCACGAGAACGGCGGCGGGGTGGCGGGCAAGCTGGGCAACGGACGGACAGAGACGCCCAAGGGCATCGGGGAGGCCACCTACCGGGAGTGGTTCTCGAAGGTAGCCACCCTGGGGAGGACTCCATTTGCTTTTGACCGGTGTTGCAGGTCGCCTCCAAGGACGCGCCCAGCCACTACCAGGAGAGCGTGCCGCCCCCGCTTCCCCCGCAGTTCGTGCCCACGCCGATGGCCCGCCACTCCGTCCCGGCGCCCCTCGGCTCGCCGCTCCAGTCCTACGTCTCGTACCCCAACGACCCGGCCTACTACACCATGAACGGGGAGCACCGCATCCCTCCGCCGGCCTACTACCGGCCCTACTGAACACGGCCCCCGGACTCTGACTCGGGCCCTTCCATTGCTTCGCACTTGTTACATTTATCAAATATTCGAATTATCCGGATTTCACTTTGAATGTTGACTGAGAGATTGCCCCATAAATCGATCGCTTTTACGCAAAGAAGGACTATTTTTCAGCAATGGCTTTTAGCCATTCTCTGACACAAAAAGGGCCAATGTGCATGAGAATCCCCGTGCTTTTGGCTCAGTTCTTTTTCTTTTCCCAATTTCCGCCAATTCGGCGATTAACATATCCCGCCACTCGCCTTTGCCGGTTGTTCCCCGTCCGCTTTCTGCACTTGTTTGACTCATTTCTTCGGCTCCGTTTGTTCCCATTTTCGATTTCCCATTTGCGGCGCCAATTCGGCCGCCGGTTCCCCGCGCCAATTAATTGCCATGGCAAGTCCGTTGCGCCCATTTCGTACAAGGCAGAGCCCCATCCCATCCCCTTTCGGCTCCTTGTGTTCCGCCAACTCTGCTCCAGCTCCTCCGTGCCATTGTCGTCGGCGCTAATCCCCCGGGATTTACATCTTCCCTCCCTCTCCATTGGATGGAATCCGCCAATCCCGCAATTCCCGAGCCAATTTGGCGCCGGAATTCGCACACAGCTCAGTCCAAATTGGCGTGACGCAAATCAATAATTAGTGTGCGAGCAAACAGGATCCTCCTCTGGCGCGCGAACCGCAGGGCACAAGGCAGTGTCAACTTCCGCGAAAGTGCACCAGTCCGGTGCCCCTCCCACTTGTTTTGTCAGATGTTTCGCGCTCCAAAACAGTCTCGGCTTTTTGCCTCCACCCTCCGGCTGAATTCCACCAGGCCAATCCCCCACCGGTTCGTGACAAACAACGGCCGCCAAGCAAACACAATTCCTCCCACCTTCTCCCACACCTTCGTTCGCCGGCCGCGCATTGTGCCCCATGCCAACGCGCAATTGCCCTCTGCTGCCATGGCGCCTCTGTTCCGTTGGATACGGCTTTTCGCTGTGCGCCATTCCGCCGCCGGATTTGCGCCCTTTCGCGGCGGGTGCATAATTGCCCTCGGCCGTGCCATCATCATCATGCGGCAGCCAAGGGTTGTTGTCGGTCTGATTTGGGGCGCGCGAAAAAGTGCCATTTCGCGCTCATCTCGCGCCGTGACGCAATCGCAAAAAGCAAACAATACAAAAAGGGCCAGAAAGCGACAATGTGGCCAGATGGCAGGGCAGAGGAGAGACTCAACTTGCGTCCCAAAAAGGTGCACCGGCGCTGTCCGCGCCTTTCCCGGATGGGCGCGGCCCTTTCAATTCCACTCGGCTATTTCGGGCCGCTCTGTGTGCTGTGCTCGGCAGGGCAATTATTCCTCCCGAGGGACTGGCCGCCGGTGGACAAATGACTTTTGAGCCGGCAAAGGGCACTTTTGTTCGAGCAAATCAGCCAGGCACAGAGCACACACAGCGCACTTCTTTCCGCTCTGGGGACTGGATCCGAAGCGGGTCCACGGGGGAAATTGGAGGGGCCGGGCGCAGCACAGGCACTCGCCTCAGACCTCAGACCCATTTCCATTTCCCGCTCTCTGCCGCTTCATTCTCTTTCCGAGCGCCAAATTCCCCGCCGCCGGCCCAAAGACGTCATCCGCTGGCGGCGGAGAGGCCCATCTCCTGCTCTTTTTTGCCTAATCCCGACCACAGCCCGAGTCATTTCCATTCGCTCATTTTTCACCGCCGGACCCAATGGCCACTCGCCGAAGGCACAACACAGCCACTTGATGCGGCCAATCTGATTCGGACCCCCTTTGTGTCCGCCACTCCCCCACTTCGCGTTCCCTGGCCAACTGCCGGGCCTGGCCCTTTTTACAAGTAATTAAGGCCTTTTTGCCGGTCCAAATTCCAAACAACGAAAACAACGCGACGGCACTCGGCCGTGCCATTTGCCGTTTTTGGGCCGGCGGGAAGTCCCCTCCCGCCGCGTCCATCTGGACCACTCATTGTTTTTGACGCGCCAATTATCGCGGCCAACCGCGCAAAACACGGCCGTCCGTTTGTCTGCAGTGGAGTTACGATCCCCACTCCCGCTGTTTGGCCATCCGCCGCAATTCCGGCCCCTCTCCCAAATCGGGGCCAATTCTGCCCCATCCACCCCCCCCCCCCCCACTCCACACCCCACCGCCGTCCCAACAATGTGCCCGTCCAGTCGCTATTAGTGTGTGTCGCAATTAATTCGCCCATTTTGTCCGCTTCGGGTGGATTATTACCGCGCCATTATTACTTCCCGCGCGGGCGCACAATTGACGCACTGCCGGCACACAATTTGCCGGCTATTTTGGGCCGATGAAAGAGGAAAGATGGACTCGGCTGGCAAAGGGCAGATCGGAGTGGACTCGAAAGCTTGGAGTTCCGGCGCCGTTGAACCTCGGGTCCCCCGGTCGAGAGGGCCTTTCCCCGCCTGGCCATTCCACATTCTTGGTCTCCGCATTTTGTGCCACTTCCCTGTGTCCCCAGCAGCATTTTGTGCCGCTTTTTGCGCTATTTCGGTCCCCGCTGTCGGCGGCTGGTTCGATTCGTGTGTGCGCTCATTCACTCATTGCGCCGCTCTCCGGGGAGCGGAGGGGCTCATTGTCCCCGGCCGCACTCCCTCCCCTAACAGCCACCATTCACATTCATTCGGCGCTCACTCTCTGCTTCGGTCCGCATTCCCATCCATCCCTCACCGCGGAGGAGCCACAGCCCAGCCCAGTGCTGCTGCTACTTTCTCGCCAATCGTTAAAGTATCGAGCGACACACCATCCAACACAGAAGAGCACTCTGCTGGCGAGAGGCGAGAGAGCCAGAGTACTGCCATCTCTGCTCTGCTGTTGGCCTGTGCGTGCGTGTCCGGGCGCAGAGCAGGGGAGGGAGGATCCCATTTCACGGCTGTTTAGCCCAAACAGCCACATCCCCTGCCGGCCCCACGGCCAAAGCCTGCGGCCTGCCGCCATGGCCGCACGGCCAGAGCCCACACTTTGTTCGGAGCTTCAGAGCAAGGCGAGCGGCACGGCGCACACTCGCCTCTCTCTCTCTCTGCCCACCACTGTGTGTGTGTTTCGCTCTCCGTTTCTGCGTCTCCGGCTGCTGGGCAGCCCCTGCCCGTGTGCTCTGCTGGCGCCAGAGCCTTCTCCGCATTTCCCGTCGGCGAGGGGAGACAGAGCAGGGCAGCAGCAGTCCAAAAGGCAATTGCCTCGAATTTGCCAAGGGACACCCAATTGGACGAGGAGCAGGCGAGGAGGCAAGGCATACAACACAGGCGGTGAATGAATTGATCCGTCCCGCCTGCTGCCCGGTGCCGTCGCAAATGCTACTCTGTCCGCCAACAAACCAACCAAGACACACCCCGCACATGCAATCCACCCACCCCAAAGCACAGAGTGCACATACCCCGCGCCGAACATACACACAGACATATCGCCATGCACTTCGCTTGCGCACCGCCACCGCCAAATGGGTCACCAACATACTCCCCACACTCGCAATTCCCCGTTGTCGTTTCATTTGTGCCGCCTTCTCCCCAATTTTTGGTGTTTGGCGCCCGAACAGGTGCCAAAGAGCAAAAACTGGCTCCCGCCCCCACTGGCCACCTCCACCTGGCCGGCCACATTGGCAAATGGAATAATCACTTTCTGTCCGCTCCTTTCCCACACCACACGCGAACTTTGCTTCCTCGTCCTCCGGTCCATGCCATTCCATTGCAGAGCCCATTCACATTCACTGGTTCCCATTTTCCCGCGCCATTTGCGAAGCCACAACACAGCAGCGGTCTCCTCGTTCCTCTGGTCGTTAGCAGTTCCCTCGTGCCGAGCTCCAGAGTCCCGTGACGGCTCGCTCAGACCACTCAAACGGCAGCAGCTCGGTGCTCGACCCGATTGCGCCCGGCAGATCGGCCATCCCGCAAAGAAAGGGCCGAGCAGATCCCGTCCCCTTCCCTCCAGAGTCAGTCTGTGCCGCTTCAATCCGTGCAAGGGCCGCGGTGCCTGCCGTTTATGCGACCGTAGAGGCCAGCATCCATCCACAACAACGAACACCCCAATCGTCTAATCCCCACCACTGAGCGGCCGTCGAGATGAGCGAGCTGGACCAGCTGAGGCAGGAGGCTGAGCAGCTGAAGAGCCAGATCAGGGAGGCCCGCAAGCAGGCCAATGACACCACGCTGGCGTCGGTGGCCGCCAATCTGGAGCCTATTGGCCGCATCCAGATGCGCACACGGCGAACGCTGCGCGGCCATCTGGCCAAGATCTACGCGATGCACTGGGCGTCCGACTCGAGGAATCTGGTGTCCGCTTCCCAGGACGGCAAGCTGATCGTGTGGGACTCTTACACGACCAACAAGGTGAGCTCAAGCGGCACAACAGGCCCTCAGTGCCTTCTTGCAGGTCCATGCCATTCCGCTCCGCTCCTCCTGGGTGATGACCTGCGCGTACGCGCCGAGCGGCTCGTTCGTGGCGTGCGGCGGTCTGGACAACATTTGCAGCATCTACTCGCTGAAGACGCGCGAGGGCAACGTGCGCGTGTCGCGGGAGCTGCCCGGGCACACGGGCTACCTGTCCTGCTGCCGCTTCCTGGACGACAACCAGATCGTGACCTCCTCCGGCGACATGACCTGGTCTGCAGCTGAACCATTCTGAACCGAACAGAGCCTCTTTTCTAGCGCCCTCTGGGACATCGAGACCGGCCAGCAGGTGACCGCGTTCACAGGCCACACCGGCGACGTGATGTCGCTGTCGCTGTCGCCCGACATGCGCACCTTCATTTCGGGCGCGTGCGATGCCAGCGCCAAGCTGTGGGACATCCGCGAGGGAATGTGCAAACAAACCTTCCCCGGCCACGAGTCCGACATCAACGCCGTCTCGGTACGGCCAAATGGCCAGACAACCCATTTGAACTTTGCTTCAGTTCTTCCCCAACGGACACGCCTTCGCCACCGGTTCCGACGACGCCACGTGCCGTCTGTTCGACATCCGCGCCGACCAGGAGTTGGCCATGTACTCGCACGACAACATCATCTGCGGTGGGCGAAAGGCCCCAAATGGACCGAATCGGCCTTTCAGGCATCACCAGCGTGGCGTTCTCCAAGTCGGGCCGCTTGTTGTTCGCCGGCTACGACGACTTCAACTGTACGCACCTTCTTTGCAGGGCTCTCATTCAGTTTTGACCGCTTTCCAGGCAACGTTTGGGACTCAATGCGGCAAGAACGGGCCGGTAAGCTGTCCAAAAGGCCTCCCGGGCCTAAACCCCATTCCCTCGGCAGGAGTGCTGGCCGGACACGACAACCGCGTGTCCTGTCTGGGCGTGACCGAGGACGGGATGGCGGTGTGCACTGGGTCCTGGGACAGCTTCCTGAAGATCTGGAACTGAGCGATGTCGCCCGAATGGAGGGAGATCTGCGCGTTCCTTCGATTGCATAGTCCCGCCGTTTGCCCCCAAAACGCCACTAGTCCATCCAGTCGTTTGTTTGTTGTGAGATACCGCACCCGGATGCCCACACAGGACCACCACACGCCGATTTGTTCTGCTGCCGCAACAGGGAGGGGCCCCAATGGACATGCAGCATTGTGCTGCGGTCTCTGGGGCCCTACCCGACCGAATCAATCAACCCCTCTGCGCATGATATGTGTTGTTCCGCGACATTTCCGCGTTTTGTTCTGCTTCTCTGACGTTCGTTCCTTTCTCTTCTTTCAGCCCCCCCCCCTACATCTGCCCGATTCCAAAATAGCCGCGTATTGAATGCAACAAACACAAGGCGAATCAGCCGTCAGCAGAGAAAAAGAGTCAGCGCCAATCCCCTCGCCCCCACAGCATCGGATCGATCTGCTCCCCCCCCCCCCTTTCCCGCTTCCCTTCTGTTTTGTTTTGCGCCAACCGATCAATCACACACATCCAGTCCACATCATCCCTCCCCCAAACACCAGCAGTTGTCGCCCTCCCCTCACTTTGGTTTTCTACGCCGATTAACTTAATTTCCGATCCACAGCAACACCAACAACAAGCCCTCTGCTGTTCCCCTCTCTTCTCACACAGTCGCATCCACCACATTTGGATCCATCAATGTAATGCCGCTAACAAAATATTCTTTTCGTCTTAATAAATTCGATTTTCTTGTATTTGGAAGTGCAATTCCCCGAATTGAGGGAGCAAAGCACAAATGCTGGGCAAAACGCAAAAGTGCAACTCAAAAAGACGGAACAACGCATTCACTCTCCCCGTTGGTCATGGCCCGTGACGCACCCTTTATTCTGAGCCAGAGATCAAAGCACACGCCATTTGCCCTGCTGCTGGTTGATGGCGGCAGGCACATCATCATTATCGCTGCATAATCCCTCTGTGCCGCGTTTTCGTCACCCGGCCCATTCCCCCAATGACGCCAGCGAATGGCGCCAAACGGGAAATTATTGTTTTCGCCCTTCTCGGCGCTAGTGTAGTCGTCTGGGCGCCCAGAACGAGAATGGGAAATGGCGCAAGGCACAAGACGGCGGCTGCTGCGTTGTTTTTTTTGGCTGGGCGAAACAAAGCGACGGGCAGACTCCAGACTACGCGGTAGTTGGGGAGGAGTCCAGGAGACTTTGTTGGCAAAATGCCGAAACATGTGCAACTGGAAATTGGCTGGACAGTGGTGAACAAATCAAAGGGTTTGATTTCCGATTTTAGTCTCCTTTTGTAATACGATGGGACCACAAGAATCGGGGTAATGTGACGAGTATTTGAGTGAGTGGGAACCCGCAAGAGACAGTGCATTTTCGGTCAGAGCTCCGTCTTGAAGAACGGCGAGCCAGTTCCGTTGGCACGCAAGAACTTGTCCACGTCGAAGCAGTGTTCGCTGACATGCCGAGGATGGCAGGCGATCGGCTGGTCGACGAGCACTCCTTCGGGACGGGAACCGATTCACTCGGATGGCTCGTTTCGAGTCTCTCTTACCGGCGAGCGATGCGGTCATGAAACAGGAAATGCTGCCGGCCAACAGTGCGCGCAGCGCCAGCCGTGAGAGCAGCCGCTTGCGGTTGGGCGCCATTCCGCCGAGGATGCCCAGTTGGATGCCGATGGAAGTGAAGTTGGAGAAGCCGCACAGGGCGTAGGTGGCGATCATGGCGGAACGCGGCTGAAATCGTCCGGACTCAGGGGATGGGGCAGTTCGCCCACGGAAAGACTCCCGCGCTCCACCATCTGGCCGAGCTGCTTGTACGCGATGAACTCGTTCAGCGCCGTCTTGGTGCCCATCAGCTGCGCTACGCAGAACGTCTCCGCCGGGTCGGTGACGCCCATCACGAACGCGAGCGGGAAGAACAGGTAGCCGAGCACGAGCTGCGCAAAACATGGGGTGCAATGCAATACTACAACATTTGGCCGAACGCTCCCTCGATTATAGGTGCGATATTTTGTACTTTCGACATTTCCAATATTTGCGATAAACATCCGCCGTGTGCATCCATTCCCAGTTCGTCCACCTCGAAGCTCCAGCCGGGCGTGCCGACCAGTTCGCCCATCCAGGCCAAGAGGGAGTCGAGCAGCGCCAGCAGGGCCAGGAACACGATCAGGTTGGCGCAGATGGCGAGCACCAGTTCCACGGCCATCACCGCTCCGTTGGAGATGCATTCGAGCGCGTTGCTCTGCTCGCCTGCCGGCAGCTCCAGATCCTCAACGCTGACCAGCTGCGACTGCTCCGTCTCCGGGAACAGGATTTTGGAGCAGGCCAGTGAGCCGGGAGCGGACATCACCGTGGCGGACAGCAAATAGCGAGGGCACGCACCGAAACTGGGAATGAAAGGCATCTTACCTTGAACAAGTTTTAAGTATTGCTCGAAGAAGATTGCCTGATGTACGTGGCGAACACTGCCCCTGCGATGCAAGAGAAGCCGGTGGTCATCACGGCGTGCAGCTCAAAAGGGGTGAATGCGCGTATTATTGGCCGAGTTTCGATTCCATTTTGATCACCTCGCTGGCCGTCATCCTGTCCAGATAGGGTCTGATCAGCAGCGGCGATTCGCTCATTCCGAGGAAAATGCAGGCGCACGCGTTAAGCGACTCGGTAGCCGTGGTGTTCAGTGTAATCTGAACGGACGCCGGTCGTTGGGCTCAGTGAGTGAGTCCCCTTTGGTCGGACCTGCACAAACCAGGCGCACTTTTTGATCACGAACTGCATCACTCCGAAGTGGTAGAGCAGTGCCACCACAGCGCCGAAGTAGACGACCACCTGAGCGGTCTGGAACGCGAACACTGGGTCCATGCCGCAGACGTTGGGGGGCGAGGACAGGAACCCGTAGACGAAGTCGGTGCCGTTGCGTGTGAACTCCTGTGCATTCGGGGAAGAGCCTCCAAATCAGTGGTCTCTGAAACGATGTCCTACGAGGAAGTTGAGCACCAAGTCGGAGAAGGCGTTGAACTGCCGCGAGCCCCAATCCCAGCGCAGCACCGCCAGACCCATGCAGAACTGCAGGAAAAAGCCCCACAGCACGGGACGCCATGTGATCTGCAAATGAACACGCACATATATGGGGTTGAGAACACAAACTGATAACTTGTGTTGGCCCCCAAATGGGGTTCAGTCAGCAACAATCCTAAGATTGGACAGAAACAAAACAGGCAACCAGAAAGCATAGTACAAACTTTTCAAAGGTCAATTGAAGTAATATACTGTATATTTTTTTGCTGCTGACAGACCTGTGCTGGACTGTGCGAGCACAAAATCATCAGACACAAATAGGCGGCCATGCCGAAGAGTCCGAACAGACGGCTGCGAGATTGGGCCGTGTCCAGCACCAGAAATGTGACAATGGCGCTGCACGCCAGCGCATAGACAATACTGAAGTGGAAAGTGGACTGGGCAATCCCACCATTTGGCGAATGGATACGTTCTGAACAGCATGTTGTGCCGCCAAAGAGCGGTGAGTTGGGCGGAAAAAGGTTCGGAAACGGAGTGAAGCGGTTTGGCTAGGAAGCGGTAGTAGAAGTAGAGAGCCCAGCAGAGGGCGCTGAGCACCAGCAGCGGTTGGGCCCGCTCTAACGAGTTCAGTGCGGCAAGCGCTGCAAGAAATTGGGTCTGCGCCGTGCATTTGGGGGACAATTTGCCCAGAAAGGCGTGCCATCCGACCAGCAGAGCGGCGACGCCGAGTGTGCGCAGCAACTCCGCATTCTCCGCACACGTCTCGGCCAACGCGCCTTGGCCGAAGGCCAGCGCCCGCAAAGGGCCGCTGATCGGCGAATGCCGTTTGGCACTGCGCAGCGGCAGATGGCTGGGGTCGCCGTTCTGTTGCAGCGGCACCACCTTGGCTGGCAGGGAGGACACCGAGCGCGAGGACAGCGAGTAGCGCGGCCTCTCCTCCGCGGTGGTGCCCGCCTCGCTGCCCGCATCTTCCTGGGTAAATGAGTAACAAATTACAAATGTATTGCAAGTGGGGACGCACCCTTCTGTCGCTGACCGCTTCAGTTTCCGCAGTGCTCGTTGCCCTCCCCTCTCTGGTGATGCCCTGATGGTCCATTTGCGGTGGCACTCCGTTCTCCTGCCGATTATCGTGGTTGTCGTCCATTTGCGGGCGAACGAATAAATTAAATGTGTGTTCCTTTTCCCTCCCGCCCTGCTGGTGCTGTGTCCGATTTTGGGTTGCACTCGTGCGCCGGTCTTATCTCCTCAGAGTCCGATGCCTGTCATCGAAAAATGGGAGTGTAGCACTGCCACTCTGGCCTTTTGTGCCTCTCGCAATCAGCGAAAATCACATTATCTTGTTCGCGTACTTACCTACTTACTATGTATTCATTTGTTTGTTGGGAAAATGACAATTCGTTTCTGCTAAATCGATCAGTAATCTCTTAGAATAGGTATATGTACTATGTGGCAAAAAAACGTGTGATAAACACAAAGGGATGATTTAATCACAATTTGAAATTTCCCTATTTATATCGAAATCTGATTGATCAAACAAAAATGAAGGGGATCAGCGTGGGGCCCAACTTCATCTGCTGCCGCAATCCATTAAGTGCCGCCTGCGCATCTCTTGAGACAAGCCCTGATCCCCTTAAGTAAAGGTTATGACGAACACAGTGAAAAAAGCGATTTTTTAAGAACTATAGGATGAAATCAGAATCTACGGTCTGATCGAAATCGCTGGAAAATTCTTTTCTGGGAATTTCGGTCGACGCGAACTTTGTTATTGCGATACTTCCTGTTTGTGAACATCACACAAATGGAGCGTAGTATTTTACGTAAACAGCGGCTGATTGTTTGTCCTGTCTTGCGTTATTTCCACCTCTAATCCCCGAATAGTTGGGGGACGATAGGTTTTCATTTTGCGAAAATATCGTCCAATTCGACAACACATTTTGAAAATTATAATAACTGACTCGGATGGTGTCTTTGTTTTTAGGCATAAATTTCTTTGCTTTTATGCTCCTGTCTGTTGAGGACAATACATAATTGTTTGTTGGTTGTGGCGTGTAGCAGTGAATGGTGAAACGTGTGGTTGAAACTTGAAACCTTGTGATGAGTTGATGTTATGGGGGATGGGTGGTAATAACATAATATAATATTGTATTTCCGTGGTGGTCGTATTGCATTTGAGTCGGAGTCAGAACGTCAGAAGATTAAAGTTTAAGGGGATGGGGATGATTAAGTCTGCTGATGAATGAATGGAGGTGAGCTGGGGAACGATGTGAGAGGATGAGACATGAGAATGAGAGTAGGAGAACTGGGATCAGAGGGAAACAGAGAACGATGCGGGGAATGGTTGGCCGAGGGCAAATGGCTTCCTGGGGGGGGGGGGGGGGGGGGCGGGGGGGGGGGGGTGGGGGGGGGGGGGGGGGGGGGGCGCTCTCCAGCAGAATTGAATCCTCCCCCAGAGGTCGAAAGTGAACGAGAGCGCCCTTTCGATGGAACAACTACTAGGTATGATCGCTGGAAATGGTCTGCGAGAACTCTGTTTGCTCTGTAGCGAATCTAGCAATTGCATTGTTGGCCTGCCGGTTTCTGCGTGCCGCCCTGTGCGTCCAGCCGGTGGCCTTGCGCCTGTTGCGCCTGCTGCTGACTCTGGTCCAGACTCTCGGCCATTTTGTTGCAGATTATCTGCAGAACAGCATCCATTGAACAAATCGACTGGTGCATCGTTTCTTTACCTCAACCAGCTTCTCAAATACCGCCTTCACGTTTATGTTCTCTTTGGCAGACGCCTCGTAGAACTCGAGACCTGAATTGGTCGATCAGACAACTTAAAATACTGATTGTGGTCTTTGAACCCAGTTGGTCGGCCAACTGCTTTCCCCTATCCAGCGAAACGACCCGTTCATCCTCCATGTCGCACTTGTTCCCGACTAGCACCACTTGCGCGTTCTCCCACGAGTAGGTCTTGATCTGCGTGCACCAGTCCTGCACCGAGTTGAACGACTCCTCGTTGGTGATGTCGTACATCAGGATGAAGCCCATGGCGCCGCGGTAATAGGCAGTGGTGATTGTGCGATAACGCTCCTGGCCCGCGGTGTCCTGACACAAATCCGTCGTTGGCAGAAGGTCCCTCTTCCCTTACCCAGATTTGCAGTTTGACGCGCTTGTCGCCCCGGAACACGGTCTTCACCTTGAAGTCGATGCCCACCGTGGAGACGAACGCCGACGTGAATGAGTCGTCGCAGTAGCGGAACAGGAAGGAGGTCTTGCCCACAGAGGAGTTGCCGATGATGAGCAGCTTGAACATGTAGTCGAAGTTTTGATCGCTGCTCGTTGTGGTGCCAGCTCCTCCGCTTCCAGCCGCCGATCCACCTGCCCCGCCGCTCGATTGGTGTCCGCCCGGGCCAGCAGCAGCCGTACTGTTGGAGTAGTGCGCCATTTCGTTGCGTCAATGGGGACGGGCGCGAATCGATGGATGGGCAGCTGACCAAGAGAGAAGCTAGGCAAACTAAGCGCTGAACGGCTGAACAATCATTTTTAATTTTAAGTGGAAAAGGACGAAGAGATTATGGCCGAATTTTGGTCTGTCTTTTTCAGTCTCCAAATTGCAGGTTTCTTTCCTCCTCTCGCTGCAAATCATCGATCGGGGCCAGAGCCATTCCAACGGCCCAAATTGCCAGCTATTATTCCTATGCATGAGGGAGGGGAAGGCAAATGAATAATAATATAGCGGAGCGGCTAAAGGTGGGGAGATGGTGGCGGAATGGAGTAAATCAATTAGCGGTGGTTGCCTCTTGCCTCTCTCTCTCAGAGTCGGTGCCGACGCGAATCCATTCTCAGTTAAATTGTGCCGCACCCACAAAAACAATTCATTCGCCCTTGCCCGTCAGTCCCCAAGGGAGCACGTCAACTGCACAGTGTGCGATGGAATGAATGGTAGAAAAAAGTCAGGCCGAGGGCACAATTGGAATGGATGAGAAGCGAAAGGGAGAGGAGGACGAGATTGTAGGGCGGAAAGTCCAATACTTTGTGCCAACGACAGCGTTGCTTTTGCTTTGTGCCCTTGGCAGCCAGTGCCGCTGCCGCAACGGCGGGTCCTTTCCTTTCTTTCTGCTCAACCCACTGCCGCCGCAGCCCCTTTTGCTTTCGCCCATTTCCTTCTTTTCTCTCTGGATTGCGCCCCCGGGAGAAAAGGAAAGGGGAGAAGTGGCAAAAGGGTATACAGGAAGAGGAGCACCAACTCTTTCCCGCACCCGCGTGCTCCTCTCTCCACTCGCGCCGAGCTGTGTGCTACTTCTGCTTCTTGGCGGCCAGCACCACGGCGCAAAGGGGAAAGGCCCTTGACGGATTTTATCGGAAAAAGCTTTGCCCATGCATGGTAGGTCGGCCAGCCAGGCCAACTCGGCGCTGCCGTCCGCCGTCATTCCTTCCTTCCTCTCTCTCCCTCCATTTCGTCGTTACGCACTCACCCACTCTCGTTTGGCCGACGGGATGGCACGGCAGGCAGCTAGCATGACGTGGGCTGGCTGGAGTTGGGAAGGGTCTGAGGAGGAGGAAGAAAGTTGGCTGCATGGATTGGCGGATGGGCAGCGAGAAGAAAGGCGAGAAAGTGGAAGAGACACCGCCTGCATGTTCGTTTATAGCTTTGTGTGGTGCGCCGTTTTGGGAGGACTGTTTGTGGCAGAAGGTGAATTAATTGGACGTCGCACGACTGATGAGGACAAAGACAAAATCGTTGCAAACGCTGTTTGTCTAATTCTCCACCTATTCATGCCTGGACGAACAATGAATTTGTATCAGCGTGAAAATCGATGTGAGAAATGATGCAAATACTATGTAGAGTAGCAACTAGGAGATGAAAGAGGGATAACTTCGAAAAGTATCGCTTTCGCTTAAAAGCCAATATTTATCCAATTTTCCAACGATGGTGATTACGCCGTACAAACAACAAGCGCATAGAAGCAATAAATTAGTTAGATCCAAGCGTCAAAATAGCAGTTGTTTTTCGGTCATACCAAAAATCATATGTATATCTAGTGCGGCCTTCCTATTCTTCATTCCACATCTTGCTGCTGCGTAGTGTCCTCTGCCTCGAACTCGCCTTCATCGTCAACGGTGGCGTCCTTAGATTTTCGAAAGTTGATTAAAGTTGGGAAAAAATGACCTGGTACTGCTGGTATTCCGAGATGAGGTCGTTCATGTTCGACTCTGCTTCGGTGAACTCCATCTCATCCATGCCCTCTCCGGTGTACCAGTGGAGGAAGGCCTTGCGGCGGAACATGGCTGTAAGAAGGTTGGATTAAATGTAAGAATGAACACGTTTGAAATCGAAACAAACCAGTGAATTGCTCCGAAATGCGTTTGAAGAGCTCCTGGATGGCGGTGGAGTTGCCGATGAACGTGGCTGACATCTTGAGGCCTCGCGGAGGAATGTCGCACACGGCTGTCTTGACGTTGTTCGGAATCCACTCGACGAAGTAGGACGAGTTCTTGTTCTGCACCGACATCATTTGGTCGTCCACCTCGCGCATCGACATGCGTCCGCGGAAGATCGCCGCCACGGTCAGGTAGCGTCCATGGCGCGGATCACATGCGGCCATCATGTTCTTTGCGTCGAACATCTGCTTGGTGAGCTCTGCGACCGACAAGGCGGAGTATGCCGAAGCACCCTTGGCGGAGAGAGGAGCAAATCCAGGCATGAAGAAGTGCAGACGTGGGAACGGGACCATGTTCACAGCCAACTTACGCAGGTCGGCGTTGAGTTGTCCCGGGAAGCGTAGACAGGTGGTTACTCCAGACATTGTGACAGAGACTAAATTGAATGGTAATGGCAGTTATTGATTGAATCCAACCAAGGTGGTTGAGGTCTCCGTAGGTCGGGTTTTGAAGTTTAAGAGTGCGGAAGCAAATGTCGTAAAGTGCCTCATTGTCAATGCAATAAGTTTCATCGGTGTTCTCGACAAGTTGGTGAACGGAGAGTGTCGCATTGTACGGCTCGACCACAGTGTCAGAGACCTGATAAAAATGTTGAAAAGGTTATAGCAAAACACAGGGTAGACCTTTGGTGACGGCACGACCGAGAAGGAGCACATGATCCGGTCCGGGTACTCCTCGCGAATCTTTGAGATCAGAAGAGTGCCCATGCCAGAGCCGGTTCCCCCTCCAAGCGAGTGGGTCAGCTGGAAGCCTTGCAGACAGTCACAGCCCTCCGCCTCTTTGCGCACAACGTCCAGAACGTTGTCGACCAGCTCGGCACCCTCAGTGTAATGTCCCTTGGCCCAGTTGTTCCCAGCACCGCTTTGTCCGAACACGTAGTTGTCAGGACGAAAGAGCTGGCCATACGTTCCCGCACGAATGGAATCCATGGTTCCAGGCTCGAGATCGACAAGTACCGCACGAGGAACATATTTGCCACCTGACTTACGATTTTTAAATATCGAGAATTCGTAAGAAACCATGGGCCTCGTTGTAATAGACGTTTATTCGCTCAAGTTGCAAGTCGGACTCGCCCTTGTAGGATCCGTCCGGTTGAATGCCGTGCTCATCCGAGATGACTTCCCAGAACTGAAAATGTGTAAATTAGCGAAAAGGGTTGATTCTACTTTCTAATTTACGCACCTTCGAACCGATTTGGTTACCGCATTGTCCCGCTTGGATATGGACGATTTCGCGCATTTTCCAAACTGTGTTGTATAATTTAGAGATGAAATAAAGATAGGATATGAATGAGATCGATCAAACGCTGAAGTGGTAAATTATGTTTATTGTTTATCTCTCATCACTCCGCCACTCCGAAATCCAATAGTAAACTGTAAACGTGTAAACCCGTGGTCAGATTACGAAAGACTAGGTACGGGATATAAGGGACGACTATTCTACTACGCACTCTTTTTTGCTCTTGCTCCCCTCTTTAGTCTCGACGCTCGACGTCCCTCCTACTAACTGGATATCCTAAAATTAAAGCCAAATGGGTCAGTCAGAGAATGCGAATGGAATAACGAATGCGAGTACCGAGCACTGATGTAACCAAAGATAGCAATAGCGAACAAAAATGGAATAAAAATAAAATGAAACTTGGGAACAAGGTCAATATTCATTCAATATCGATAGTCATAAAAATCCGTTTTGGGTAAATTAATATTATCACGTGGACAAAAGAACAAATCGAGCGCTTTTCGAACACATCAGTGAGCGCAGAGAAAGAGAGAACCATCAGGAACAAAACGAACAAAACGAACAGTTGTCATGCCAAGATTATTAGATTTTTCTTCGATCATGCCTATTTTTACAAACACATTAAATCTTTGAAAATTCATAAACACTAGCTCAGGCGCGCGGCCTATGAGCTAGTCAGTTCAACTCAACTCTTTCAAACAAAACATAAACATTTTACATTTCAAATCATTTTTTTCTTTTTCTTACCTATTCATTTTCAAAACTAACCTTTTTTTTATTTCCTACACTAAACTATTCTCAAACGGTATCATTGAATTTCTAAGTACTTTTTCAATACTATCATAAGGACATTTTATCACATTTTTATGGGAAATTACATTAAATAATGAAATAAATAAATTCAATTTAAATTTCTTTTCATCTCGATATCTATTTCTTTTTGACGATTCCTCCCGTACAATTGGTTGCATCCCGTATCATCATTGCTTTTCTGCGCAGCATCCCGAAGTTTGACATTTTGATTGCGCTCACCTACTTAGTTATCGGAAAGAATTGGCTGCAGTCACTGAAATTTTTTCTTATTTATTAATATTACAAAATGTATCATGAAAACCTGAAATTTTGGAACTGCATTCCATGGGCGATAATTGGCCACGAATTGGGTGCTGCAGGATGAATTTCTGAATGCAATTATTAGACTGAATATAAATTATTATAAACCAACCGAATTTGGAACGGGATGCACATCTGCCGGTATCACTGGCATAAACTAACTGAACTTATTCTTGACTCTAAAATAAAATGTATAAAATTTAATCCCATATCATTAGCACATACTTCAATGTACGGAGGACGCTACAATACGATTCTATTCAAAACTAAACTATTTCTAAATCTATCATTCTAAACTACTTCTAAATCTAATCTTTATCATCCAACAATTCTTTAAATACTATATTCTTAATCTTTCTATAAACATTTTTCTCATCTAATCTTACTTTCAAAGCATTCCAATACTCATCCAAATACTCTTCTAAATGCTGTTTTTCTTCATCTTCTGCATGATCTATACTAGTATACAAAATCTCTTGTCCTGGAATCATATTCAAAACTTTATCATTCATCTCAGTCACATCCACATTCATTGGTGCTAATATGG